>VCNE01011715.1:0-116086 GCA_009869805.1 Oncopodura yosiiana
GACGTGAGAAGATAGTCCTTATTAACGAAAATCTGTTATATAGAAATCCGTATTGTAGAGACTCTGATTACATTGAATTAAATGGGATTAATTCCGTTCCTGTCAAACTAGTCCGTTAATTAGAGGAATCTGTTATATAGAGGACCGTACTAACAAGGTTTGACTGTATATGTATTAAAAAGAAAGTTCACTTACTCACTTACAGTGCATAAACTTATACTGATTGTGAGGAACATTATCTGACATAGAAATTAATTTGCTACGTTGTAAATAAATATGTTACTACTGCTTTCTAATGAACCATTATACAGGAATAGGAAAGTAACAAAATTTTCGGTAGTAGTAAACTGATACTTTTAGGTTAATGAGTCTGTTGTGATTCTTAGCATCCTACAGTTGCAGTGCAAAATACAATATGTTCCTTAATGAGGAATATAATACTACATAGTGTTGTGTACACTCTACGTCGGATAAAGCATGAAAATTGGCAAATACTTCATCTCTGAGCTAATTGTGTTGTGATTTTGGACTTTGATAAGAGATAAGCAGCAGTCATCAGCTTTGCTACTATATAGAACTCTCTACGTAACCTAACCTAATAAATGTTTACATACAATTTCAGAGAGTTTACAGATGAGGCAAAGCAAATAGCGACACTATATAAATAACAAGTACACACGGCAATTAATAATATCAAGAGAAAATCTAATACTTTATACTAGTCATGCTTTTATCCATAGGTTGATGAATCATCACTCTCTTACAGAGCTCTTCAACTAATTACTTAGTATTTGATCAAATGGATGTATCTAAATATATGTGCTTATAATATAACATACGGAAATGTCTTTGCTAATGAGTTTTATACGTTTCATGTATAGATAGTTTTCTTATTTGGCAAAACTTTCGTTGCAAGTCCCAATTTGTCACATTATTATTGAGTCGTTTTCTTTGAAGTTAATCTTTCTTTCAAAGGAAAATGTCAATTTGGCTTGCATATCTAACTAGTAGCACAGGAGTAACCTTTTATAATCCAACGACATTTAGATTTTGTTCATATAAAACTAATGACTCAAACAGTTGTAAGACTTTGTTACACACTTGAAAGAGTAATTATGTACATAATAGTACTGCATAACTATTTTACTATATGCCTAGAATAAAGTAATATTATTAGTAGTAGTAGTGTAACATGTAGCATACACTGAATAATTCAGTAGAAAGAAACAAAGACGATCAATACCTTTCTTAACGAATATAGTAAAAGAAAGTTCCATCTGCTTTCTCTATGCATCTTCTAATGTTGTGAAGAGATTATGCATATCATATCATTATATATGCACATTTACTGCAAATGCCAAATTATGTGAGAAATTATGGACTAAAAACATAATTACGTAGAATTACGATAACTTGTGTCGTGTGAGTTTTGTATAATGTAATAAACAATATAGTATCAGTTTTTATTATTATAATCAATAATGAAATTTTACAGTTTACTATAGTCTTGGCTTTTTAGATTTTTTATGACCTTTGAATTTATTTTGTTGATTTCCATGAGGTCTCTTTTTGTTTCGATTACCACTATATCCTTGTATCCAACGATGTCTATCTGCTTCCCATTTTAGTTGTTTAGGATCTACAATCACCAAGATAAAGGATATTAAAGTGAATTGTAAAAAACAACTGTATAATTGAATTAATTTATCTGTACCTGCTCTATCTCTATTAACAAATGTATGAGCTCCTCCCTGTGCCGCTTCATCAGTTGATGCTTCCAGAATTTGTGAAAACTTGTCTGCTGGTGCAAAAGTATTAGATCCAAAATCAAACTTGGACATTTTCTTCTTTTTCTTATTATTAGTCTTGCTTGAAAAATCTGTACTTTCTTCTAAATCGTCGTCATCATCAAATCCTAAAAGTTTGATTTCATCTTCTTCACCTTCTTCATTATCATTAAAATCTTCTTCTTCATCTGAACCAAAATCTTCTTCTTCCTCATCGTCAAATTCATTATTGTCATCTGAAAAATCTTCATCAACATCATCTTCATCTTCAATATTTTTACGTTTCTTTTTATCCTTTTTAGATTTACTAATACTTTCTGTTGCAAAATCAACTTCTTCTTCTTCATCATCTTGAATTTCATTACCCATAGTAGATTTCATATAATTTCTCATAATAACATCAAACTCATCATCTTCAATACTTTCTAAATCACTATCATTATCATCACCCTTCTTAGTTTTCTCTTTATTTTTGCCTTGAACATCTTTTTCTTGAATTTGTTTCTCTTTGAAAAATTTATAAAAGAATTTTTCTTCTTCAGGAATTGTTGATTCTTCACAAGCTAAATATGATTTAGAATTTACAGCAACATTTCTTAAGCCAGATGGATGATATTCTTGTTTTTTATTTGGATTCTTTTTTGGATTTCGATATACAAATCTTTCAAGGAATCTAGCTACAGTAAAATCTTTAAGAGGATCTCCATCGTACTTGACTTGTTTTCTAGCTAAAATTGTTTGAGCAAAGAGAGCAACTGATGGATGGAAATGTTGAGATAAAGATACAAGTTCATGAGTCAATGATTTCTCAACACCACAATATATTGGATTTCTTGCTAATGGATCATAATCTTTTCCATTTGATTCTTGTTTAATTTCTTCTTCAAAAATGACACTAGTATCTACTAATTTTATTAATCCAGGATCTTCGTCTTGCTTCTCACATTTGGTAGTAGTTTCTTCTTCTTCCTCCTCTTCTTTAACTTCATTTTCAAATTGTACATTTGTTGATTTGAAAAATTGTTTTAATTCTTTTTCTTTTTGTTCAAGATTAGCTTTCTTCTTTTTCTTGGATTCTTCATCTTCACTATCTTCTTCTTCGTCGTCGTCACTTTCTTCTAATATAGATTTTATGGAAGTGTTATGAGTGATTGTTGTTGCTTTTCCAAGTTGTAAAATATCTGGATGAGTTTTAGTTACTTCGGATATTATGAATAGAATAGAACAAGCAAGATTTGGTTGTACAGTATGACAAATCTGAAGTAATCTTTTCACAAAAGCTTGAATTCTACTCTTTACTGGATCACTTTTCATAGCTTTAAATATTAAATTTATAAATTGAAGATTGTGTGAAGTAGTTGAAAATTCAGTATGGAGTAAATGACCATATAAAGCTCGATAAAATCTGAAATTGCATAAGAAATGATGAATTAGAAGAGATGTTTTATAATCTCTATATAAAAATTTATACCTATCGACTGGCTGTGAATTTGTAGACATATCCGTAATTTGAAAAAGTAGAGCCAAAGCATTTACAGCTACATTAAATTGTGACAAGTGTACAATTTTATATAATGTATCTAAACTCTCAGTAAATTCAAATCCAAGTAATTTTGCTTTAGGAAATGCTTTATTTACACCACCAAGTAACCCACTCATCATTTTGCTATCAATATCTCCCTGAAAAATTATTAAGGAAAAAGTACAAGAGGAACATTATTAGTTTTGTTGAATAAAAGTAAAAGTTAATAAAAAAATCTATCACTTTCTTACCTTCTTAACACATCCTTTGAAAAAGGCAAGATAAATAGTAACTAATTTTGTAGCAAGCGTTGGATGTTCATCTTCCAAATGAATTGAATTTAAGAAACAAATTCCATAATACTGAGCACGTTGTGCAACATTATTACGAAAAAGTAATCTTTCAACTTCTTTTGCTACTACCATTTTCATCTTTTTACGTTTAGAAACTAATTTCTTCAAATGAAAAAGAGCTCTTGTAGCAATTTTTCTAATTGGATCACCTAATTTATTTACAAGTAATGAAAGAAGTAAACCATCTTCTTCTGGATTTGAAACAAGTAAATCATAAAATATTGTAACAGCTTTTCCTCTCATTTTTTCTACTGTATCATTTGCCATTTGTCTTAATGCTTCAATAAATTGACGATATTGAATTTTTAAATTATGTTCATATTGCCATAAAATCTTTTGCTTCTGGGAAGATGTTTTAAAATTTTCTGATTCTTGTTGAGCTCTTGTCTCAAAATTCATTAAGGAACGATCAGGTGGTAATAAATCTTCTATAAATAAATCTTTTAGAGTATCAGCAGCCATAATACATTGTTGTTTTCCTTGAACTTTGACCATTGATACTAATTGTTGAAGACAATGTAAATTATGTACAGGTGAATCTTGTATTCGGACTGTAAATGCTGCCATTTTATCACCGAGTGTACCAGTTTTCATCATTTTATCCATCCACAAGAAATCAGATTTTGAACTGCCGTGTAAACATGATGCTCGATATGATTGTTCTTCACTTGCTAATAATTTGGCTGCTTCTGATTGAGCTTGTAAGATTTCAGACTTGGGGACAATAAAAGGTTTTTTCTCAGTCGGTTGTTGAGCTTCATTTTCATCAACCTATTGTGAAGATTGAAGAAGTCATTTAACATTTATCTGAAATGGATTAGTAGTCTTTTAATTGTTTAATGTACTTACTTTTTGTTGCTCTTGAGGTTTGTCATAATTGTACCATTTGCCACCACCATCTTGCTTTACAATCAACTTTGATTTTTGCGTAGATGCTTCACTTAACTCTTTTCTTCTATTAAATTTATTCTTGTTAAATCCTTTTTTCTTGTAGTTATCATCTGAAGAAATTGCTTCATTTAGATTTTTCTTCCAGTTTGGTTTCTCTGATTCTTTTTGCTTTCCATTTAAAACTTTCTTCTTTTTATTTCCTTTCTTTTTGCTACCTTTTTTACCGGAGGCTGATTTTCCTTCAACGTTGGTTGATTTACTTTGATTCATTTTACTTAATTTGTAATTAAATTATCTTTTTCTAATAAAACAGAAAAATGTTTTTTGAAAAAAATCTGCAAATACAAACGCACATGTAATTCAAATGAGTCTTAGCTCGCGCTAGTATAGACGCGGTAGTGGTAAAATACTTGTCGTCAATTAAAGAATCTTGAATTTTGTTTTGTTTCATGAAATTTTGAAAAACAAAGTAAATAATCATGTCAGATTACAGTTTTTTGGATTTTGGGTCAGATACAGAGTCTGAAGGAGATGTCAATGAAGAGGGAATGGCTGTTGATAGGTAATTAATTTACGAAACTAGTTAAATGTAATATCTAATTTATGTAATATGTCAAAATTTTGTTTTTGCAGTGACGAAGAGGAACAAAATGATAACCGTAGAATTATGAAAATGTTGATGCAGGATGCTCCAAGTAAAGCAACAAGACGTGCACATAAAATTGATGATTTTGAAGCAGAAATGGAAGCAGGTACGTTTAGTCTTTGTATTTCATAAAATTTCACCAGTTTTTCGTAACTTTCTCATTTGTTTTTTAGAATTGGACCAACGAGCATGTAAAATTGAAAATGATGGAGGTGTCGAGCATCAAATATCATGGGGTGACCGAGATTCAAATTGTCCAAAAAAGCCATTACCATCACCAACTCTGTCTAGAAAATCTAGTTTATCAAATGTGGCGACAACAAGTAGTAGTAGTACTAATTCAAAGGCTGAAGCTTCTTCTTCATTATCTTCTGGACATAAGAAAAAGAAAACTGTTAGATTTTCTGATGTACATGGTTCTTCTTCTGAGCCTCGACCTCCAGGAGTAGAAGATAATACAGAAACTCCAATGGATTCTGAAGAAACTAAGAAATATCCAGAAATATATTTTGATTCAGATGATAGTGAAGAAGAAGGAGAAGATGAAAGTAGATCAGCTAGGAAAAATAAACAACGAGAATTTGTATCAAATGATGAGCTTTTTTATGATCCAGAGTCAGATGCAAGAGATCAAGCATGGATAGATAAAAAGCGAGCTGGAAGTGTTGGTAGGACTGAACAAAAATCATCTGCTAGTACTAGTAGTTCATCTACAGTTAATTCAACACCTCCTGCAGCAAAATTAAAAGCAACTACTCCAAAATTACCAAATTCAGATGCCATATTAAATTGTCCAGCTTGTTTTACAGTATTATGTTTAGATTGTCAAAGACATGAATTTTATACGGGTCAATTTAGAGCAATGTTTGTAATGAATTGTGTTATTTTAAAAGCTGAAATACTCACCATTCCTATAAAAGATAAAAATGTACGAAAAAGGAAGAGAAAACAACAACAATCGTCATCACAGGATGATGCAATGACATCAGAATCTGAAAGTTGTTCATCAGATCTATATAATCCTGTTCAGTGTAAAGTATGTAATACTAAAGTTGCTGTATATGATAAAGAAGAAGTATATCATTTTTTTAATGTTTTAGCTTCTCACTAAAAAAACTTTTGCAAACGTACCTATTGTTTGTACATATTGATATTTTATATGTAAAAATGAATATATATTTTCTGTTGAATTAAATCTCAGCAAATACACCTGCAAGCATATATATATTGCAAAAACTTTGAAGAGAAGTTATAAATCCGCATTCCACTTGCTATTTTTTGCATAATGATATGACGTATTGGATTGTTTCATTTTTGTCCATATCATTTTACATTTCAAAGTTTATTGACTTTATTGATATTTTATTTACTTTTAAAACAGAATGTCGGAGAACAATTCGGGTCTTCTTATCATTAGCAAACAACAGTAGTAGAAACAGAGGATGTCTCAAATGTAGGACAAAGGAGTCAAAAAAAGTTGTCTCATATTCTCATACCTATTATGTAAATAATGATGTATTGATAAGAAGAAAGCAAAAAAGAAGACCTTATATTTTGCAGATTTTTTCATTTTTGTTGTTAGTTGAATTTTGTTTCTGAAGAGAACCACTTATTATAATATCATCATCATCATCATGAGATCTATTTTGATACTCTTTTGTTTTGCAAGCCTTGCAAATGCAGGCTATGAGCCATTGCCACGTAAGGACATAATATAGATATATCACTTTTAGTAATTTTAATACTATATATTTTTATTCTTAATTCTAGATGGAATGAAGGCACTTTCGTCCAAATATTATTTAGCACAAATTCCAGTAAGACCTTACGCATAGTAATTATATGTTTAACTTTAATTTAATTTTTTTCTTGTAGTTAAATGCTGAGCAAGCTGCTCTTAAGTGTAAAGCTATTGGAGCTCAATTACTTGCTGTAGAAAACGCTGATGAACAAGATAAAATTGTTCGTGAACTGAGATTAAATGATATGCTTTCTGATTCTCCGTCTACTGCTGGTAAAATATATTTATGACTTGTTTTTTGACGATATAAACTTATTATTCTATACTTCTTAAATTGCAGAAAGTGATCTACTACGAACAATTGGCAAACAATATGTATTCCCTAATTCCTCAGTTAATTATTTCTGGGGTAGTATGAATAGACCATTTGTCTATTCAAATTTTGAAGATGTTCTCAAATTTGGTCCTAAGCAGAGAAAGCATAATAAAAGACATGTAAGTCGTTGCTCACAAGAATGTGAAGAAGTAACAACATCAAATTCATCATGTGGTATAAATTGTGAACCACCTGTTTGTAATGTCACATTAGTTCCTTGTACTACACTTCAAGTAAGTTCTTTTTTAATATCTTGTTGTTACTACTATTGGAAGTTCTGCTAAATATAATTTATTTTTTCAATTTTTTGATTAGCCACAATGTCAAGTTATTACCCCTGAATGTACATCTGAGAGACCTCCATGCTCTGCTATTTGTCCGCCATGTAAAATTGAAAATATTCCATGTCATGTTGTACAAAAGCCATGTAATATTACTGCTGCACCATGTGTAATAAAACCTGGAAAATGTAAAGTTATTCCACCAATTTGTGAGACAGGTATTAATAAATAATAAGAATATAATATTGTAATAAAAGGAACTAATATTTTTAATTAATTTTATTTAGTACGTCCACCATGTGAAACAATACCGGCAGAATGCATCACAACAACTCCAAAACCTTGTGATATGAACTGTACACTTACTCCAGAATGTGAAACACAAGAAGCAGAAAAACCTTGTGAAAAAAATTGTATAACTACCAAACCTCCATGTTATTCTAAGAAAAAGCCTTGTTACATTAGAAAACGTAGATGTATACCATGTCGAGGGTCTAATTGTACTGGACCAGAGACGTGTCTTCCAGAAACTGTTGTTTGTCCAAAACCTGATGTAAAAAAATATATAGCTATAATTAATTATGTAGATCAAATTTTTATAAATTATAAATTTTTTCTATACAGAAAATCTGTCCTAATGCTACAGAAGTTTGCACAACCAATTGTCAAACTAGTACAACTGCTAGTTCAGTATGTAAACCACACTGCAAGCCAATTATCTGCCAATCTCCAGCCATTATCTGTCCTCTTCCAAATGTTCATTGTCCACCTGCAGTGACGACGTGTAGTCCGGCTACTGTTGAATGTGAAGACCCAGTAACAACTTGCCCAGATGCAGTCGCTGTTGTAAGTTAAAAAAATCAAATTTTTTATTGCTATATCAAGAAATAATAAATTTTTGTTTGTATTATGATAGTGTCCAGAACCTGAACTAGTGTGCCCTCCTGCAAAAATAGTGTGTCCACCAATTGAGATTTCCTGTCCTGCGGTAGTCACTAATTGTCCACCAGCAATTGAAACTGTAAGTCTAAAAACATCTAATAATTAGAACTACCTATGTACATGAAGGGATTCTAATATGACTGATTGCTTCAATTTCAGTGTACTCCACCAAAAGTAGACTGTCCTAAACCTATTGTTGATTGCCCTCCAGTGAAACCTTGTGAAGTACCTACACCTTGTCCACCAACAACTACAAAACGTCCTTGTCCTGAAGAATGTACAACAACTACACCAAGGCCTTGCGATGAAGATGAAGAACTTGGAGAAGATTTCAACAGTGATGAAGATTATAGAAGAGTTAGTGGTCGTTGTTATAAAAGACAAGGATGTGTATCAATGAGAAAAAGTGCAGGGTATAAGTGGGAAGTGGAAGATTGCAAGAAGGAACGGTATTTCGTATGTGAAAAAGTGGGTGAAAGTGATGAGAGCGATGAAAGTCTTTCTATGTATTAGTTATACTAGTTTTTTGCATCAATAAAAGATAGATATTATGCTATGCCTAGTAGTGAAAAATTTGTTTGTTATTGTTGAATATGTAATCTTTTAAAAATACAACAATAAATAGTACTGTTTTTTACATTTTCTCGAAACTATACTGACCTACTTGTAAAATTCTTTTCAAGATTTGCATAGCTGTGCAAACGAAATAAAACTTTTCATATCAGACTATCTAGCATTTTAAACGTGTCTGTTTTCTATGTATTTATTTGTAGATTATGAGACCATTTCTGGGAATTGAATTTGTATTGATATATTATATGATCCTATATTTACAAACATAAAACTCAAGAGTTTGTTTAACTTTTGTCTGCTATGGAAAAAAATCACCTGAGTTTTTTCGCTAAAGACGCATGAGGAAAAACTATAACATATTAATTTTTTGTCACAATAAGGAAACTGGTACTTTAACAAAGTTACAATAAATATTGCACTTATGAAACCACAGCCTTCAAAAGTGCAAAGCTGTTAAGATTAAACATGGACGCAAACGCAACTCATATTCTGAGAATTAATCATGCCATTCACGACAAATGATGTTAAATTGCGTCATAATAATGCAATTGAATGTCACATCATATATACTGAAAGTAACGCTAGACTTGAATTAATTGTCAAATAATAATAGAGATATAATCTTATCTCTGCATGATTAACGCAATCATTGATGCTACCTTTTCACGTAAACGGGAAATATGAGTCACATATAAACACTAAAAGTTCGACGTAATATTATTATTTTGTAATTATTGACAATTGATAGTGAATTCTCAATTGACAAGTATAAAAGCTGTTGGTAAATTGAATCAAAAGCACAGACAAACTCAACAAACCAAAGCTACAACAGCAACTGAAAATATATTCCAGCAAGAAAAAAGCTAATTGTTAAAAACTCGCACAGTCACTACAATATACAATTACAAACAACATGGACAACTTAGATTTTGAAGTTACTGAAACTACTGCTCAAGTTTTCAGCCTATCTGTAAGTAACTTAAAACAGTCTAGTCTCTTAATACCCCAAAATATTAATTTCTGTAATTCTTTTCAGATGATTCCAAGCTTTATCAAGAAATCTAAACGTCGATCAAAGTCATCAAAGAAAGATTCAACATTCAGTGTTGCTAGCACAGATTCAGGAACAAGTGATTACTCTAACTATTCTTCCCTTTCGTCACATAGAGGATCCCTTATTGACTACAGAAGTGCTACACCACTATCATAGTAAAAAAAATTGCTAGCCTTATATTAAAATACTCAATTTCTAACATTATTGTAAATATTATACAATTTTCTACAAATGATATATTTTGAAAATCTTACCAATTTATCAATGTACAATAAAAACTAAAGCTACATATACACGCTAAAAAATCTTAATGCGTTACTTCACTAGAAAGCATAAGAAAAATCGATTTTCATATATAAGCAGAGTAGTAGACGAATCTCTCTCATCTCTGAAACACGAAATCTATATTTAGAAGTAAAGAAAAGAGAAGACGAGGGTAGAAATAGAAAAGGAGGAAAGAAAGATGAGTGAGTAACTTTGGAGTTTGAAGAGATTTTCAGATTCAACATCTTGTACAGATTTCTTTTATCAAATAGAGAAAAACTTTCAACCACGACAACTTTTTTCCAACTTACTCTATACATATACATATATCCATCTATATAACTTTGTGAATTGATGGCAATTTATGATCCTTGAGTGGCTCCTATTCAAAAGAAAGTGGAGAGAGAGAAAAAAAATTCTCTTCTCTCTCTCTCTATAATATGGCAGTCGCCGAGCCGAACAATAATATAATTTAGTCTTTATTGAATCAAAGAGGAACATATTCTATTTTGTGTCATGTTTCTCTTGGAAATCAGCGGATAGCAGCTCTGCAGAGTAGAGAATAAACGAGAGAAAGTTTTTCTCTTTTT
Source organism: Oncopodura yosiiana (assembly GCA_009869805.1). Classification (NCBI taxonomy): domain Eukaryota; kingdom Metazoa; phylum Arthropoda; class Collembola; order Entomobryomorpha; family Oncopoduridae; genus Oncopodura; species Oncopodura yosiiana. Next base: position 11,021 of record VCNE01011715.1, read on the forward strand.
TGGTAAAAGCTTTTTTCTACTAGTTTAACACTCCTTTTATATACTATCTCTCCCTTCTCTGTAAAGCTATAATGCTACTACTACTAGTATATATGTAATAGACGCTTTACGGTTTTTTAGACAGGATAAATTTTCTAATGTGAATCCTTATGTACCTCATTACTGCTAATGTTTTTTCTTCTCTTAATATTCTATATTTATTATATATAGTAAACGGTCATCATGTTTATGAAGCAAGGATAAAAGCAATTTCAATTGAAATGTGAGAGCTATTATCTAGTATATGCAAATGTATAAATTTGATAGTAGGTAATGTAATATAATATCTCTGTGTGACATTTTCTATACTGACTGTAATTGTTGACATTTACTAGCACCTCTAATATAGCCACGAGCCACACAACGACTCTGACCTTTTCTTCTTTTGTGGGTAAAGACTACAAGACATTAGGTTCTCAATTCTGAAAAGCTCTTTTCCATTATTATACAGTCTTCTTCTATTCTACTTCTACAATGTATACTTTTTATGCCACCAACAGTAGTAGTAGTTTATACCATAAGTATCACGTTTAGTGAAGCAATGGACCAAAAAATACCTTTTACCTACCCCATTGACTGGCATTATTTCTCTCTCCTTTCTACTATTTCATGCTTAGAAAGTAAAATGTTTGTATGTTATGCTCTATACAAAATAGAAATTCTCTCTCAATGTTGTATACAGTACAGTAGTATCAACATCATCATCAACAACATCAGAGAAAGATCTTCTTTTTGGTGATTTTCTCCTCCGTTGCTCTCTGGAACTTCCTTCCAACATTTGCTTTCTCATTGGAGTTGCCAAGTACTTGAGATCCTAGAAACGGTTCAGAATCGATCGCTCTTACAACCAATCCTCTCTCACTCTTTCGTTTTCACTCACATTATAATGTATAGTGGTAGACTTTTACTTTTATTCTGGAAAATTCAGATAGTGAATCTGTTCTGTTGTACACCTCAAAATATGCGCGATTATCATCATGTAATGATGCGTCAAGTACTGTGAGTCGTCAAACATATACAAATCATCTCGTTTTAGACTCTTTACAGTCCATTTAGTCATTTGCTAGAGTTTACCGGTTTGAGAGTGAACTACAACTTTCTTTTGGAGACTCTTATTCTCTCATTTGAACTCTTTGCTTGTTGACTTAAATAAATATCTATCTGTACAAAAATGTTTTGCCGAAGTAGTGCCGCGACTGGAAGTAATAATAATAATAGTGAAAATAAATCTTTTCTTATTGATGACATTTTGTCATTTCAACAACAAAGAAGACCAAAGGTAACAACTTTAAGCGATTTCTATATTATAAGAATTTCATAAACTGTCTTATAGATGCTCTTTATTATGTGTGTGACCTTTTTGGTTTTATAATATTCTTCTCCTCTACTCTTTTAATAGGTTCTTGGCTCACCACCAACAACACTGTTACCACAAATTACACAAGATACTAGTTCACAATTATCTTCATCGACAACGACTAATACTAGTGTCAATAATAGTACTAGTGCTCATCATAGTTCTTACTCTACAGCAACGGCGGCAGCATTTCTTCATCCTTTTTTTCCTCGACCTGATGTGTCAACTCATCCTTTCTTTTTAGCAGCGGCTGGTAAGTTAAAAATTTACTTAAATAAACCGTAATTTGTCATGTTTATCTTAGCTAGTGTAAAAGTATTTTGGGGCATTGTGAGACATGTAGAAAGTAGTAGATTTTTACTCTTAGAAAAACATTTTCATTATTACTATTATTATCATGTGCGTCGTACATAGAGAGATGACTGACATTTTCCATAATTACTTTTCATTAGTAGATAACGAGATATTAAAAAAACAAACTTATAGAGAAAAGCATAGTAGAGAGAGAAAACTAATATCTTTCTCTCTGATATTTGCTACACAAACAAAATGTCAGTAATTAGTTCAAATCATGTTTTAATCTGTCACATATTGACATTTATCTGCAAGAATTCAAAAGCGGATTACATCTCATGGAGAGAAGTAACTTGATATATTATATTGCCTAATGAGGTAGAAGAGAGAGAGAGAGAGAGAACAGGGCAGGAGACTTGCAAGCAGAGATTTACTAGTTCATGATGTTGTGGTGGTATATAGTAAAGTAGGAGCTAATATAGTTGAAAGTTGAGAGAGAGAGGGGAAACTAAAGAACTATAAACCACACTATGTTGTTGTACTATTGCCCTTTTGCTCCTAAATACTCTCAAGAGAAATAAACTAAAGACTTAAAGTTTATATATATTATGTAAGTAGAAAAGATTTTGCCTTTTTACTCTACTTATTCTGCCTTCTAAACTGTCTCGTTTACTAGAAGATTAAGAAGATTATTGCAACAACTTCCAGAGTGTACAATTGCTCAATTAGTTAGCTATAAAAATGGTTGAAATTTGAAACAAAAATATCTTCATATTACACACATACACAGGTCTGCCATTTACTTCATTGTTTACTGGAGGTTGCAATGATCCTAATTCAAAACATTGTCGACGTCGAAAGGCTCGAACAGTTTTCAGTGATCAACAATTGAATGGACTAGAAAAGAGATTTGAAGCTCAGAGATATTTGTCAACACCAGAGAGAGTTGAGTTGGCAAATGCTTTGAATTTGTCAGAGACTCAAGGTATATACATTTTATATAGCTCTTTTAACATGCATATTTATATTCATTTATTTTTGATTCAAAAGTCAAAACATGGTTTCAAAACAGACGAATGAAACACAAGAAACAAATGAGAAAAAGTGCAGAAGGAAAACATGATCCACAACGAATAAGCATTGAAGGTAATATTATACATTATCTTTATATGGGGATAACATGAGACATTGTAATAACTCTACACCTAATTGACCTTTCTCCTCATAGATTCACCAGTAGACTTACGAGCAGCTAATACAACATCTTCAACTACAACCAACAACAATACTCACAGTAATAACAATAAAAGAAAAAAGTACTACGAGCAGCATCAAAGACAAAATAATAAAAGTGATGAGGAGGAAGATGAAGTCTCAGATGACGTCGATGATGATGAGATTGATATTATCAATAATGATTGTAGTAATAATGTTTCAATAAGAGTTACTAGCAACAGTACAAGTTGTGACAATTTTTATTAAATGAGTTATATACTCTATGATTATATTATTACTCTTTTCTCTTCTCTCTACTACTGGACTATGAACTCTTCTTGTTTTGACAATATTTTATTAACTCACAAAAGGCTCAGTACAAAAGAAACTCTCTATACTAAAGCATATTATCAAAAAGCATGCATAACACTCACCACACTATTACTACAATCAACTAGCATAATATTTCATATAAAGGTATTAAGCTGAGTTGACAATATTATACTTCACCCTTTTGCCTTTGATTTTTCTTCTTTCTCTCTTCTCTCTCTTGTCATATCTATTTAATCACAAAGCAGAGCAAATTTCATTATAGGTGTACATGCGTATACACGAAGAGAGGAAATAAGGGGACGATCATCACTGACTCAGAGAACCAACAGCATCATCACCAACCAGAAAGAGAAGAGAGATGAGAATTCAAAGAGAGCAAAAGAAGAGGAATGTAATAAATAAACCTTTATACTATATATCTACAAGGGAGTAGAGATGTATAGAAGAGAGTTGCTGGGTTGCAATAAGTGAAAATGAAATGAGATGACAATAATAATCAAGTTTATTATATCAAAGACATAACAGTGGAGATGTAGTCAAGAGATAGACTTAATAGAGACAGGAGCGCTAGCATTCATAAAGGCATTCACTAAACTACTACACAACCAACTCTTTTTGATGTAATTATTTCATATCTCATCGCCCTTTTCTATATTATATATGTGTGTTGTTGGAATGTGTGTGTGTCGTGTTCTCTTCTATTATATATGAAGCAAAGTAAACTACAGAGTTAATAATATAATCAAAAGATGAAGAGATGATGAAGAGAGACTTGTTATGTGATGTGTGGCCTTATCAGCTTGTTCAATGCTCAATCATTTCATACAAAAATATAATTATGTCGACAATGAACACAGAGAATGAGAGTGAGTCCTATATGTAGTTGTGTGTGCCTTTTAGAATTTAGGTCTAGATGAATTCTCTAGAATCAGTGGACACACATCTTCTTTTTGATGAGACAGAGAGACTCTCATAAACCACGTAGGCTTTGACTTATATTATATATATATGCTGGATAATTAGGAAATAGAGAGAAATGAAATGAAATTTTTTGACGTAGACATAAGGTAGACAAGCTGTGCATTAAATTGCCTTCCTAGTTATTTGCATTTAGAACATTAGAAAAATTAAGAAATATTCTTTCTAAGAAGATTGAGGTGTAATTTGCATTACACAAAATTAATAGCTTGTAAAAGCAATGAGAAATGTCATAATATATCTTCAACAGATAGATAATGTAATGCAGTAGCTTATATAGTATAATGCAACATCATCAAATGTAAATGAGATTTTGTCATCCTTTTAGTCACTTTTTTTATACAGAAATTGTTCATATAGATATGTGTGTGCAACATCATAATATATCGTGTACATATATACTTACGCACTTGTGTAAAATATTAAGCTGCATAACCAGTTTTGCTCTTAAACACGAATAAGAAGTGAAGGGATAAATGCCATAAAGGATAAGAATTCATATATAGATTTATAATATAAGATGTACGCATTATTATTGCTCACGTAATTTTAATAAATGCATATAACTTTTGTCTCAGTTTTGATCAAGATATCTACAAGTGTTGAGTGTGGTTAGTAGTGGTTTTGAAAAAGTTTGAATATAGAATTAATTATTACAATGGCTTCCATGCAAGATAATCTTAACGCTGTTGTTACTATTCTAATGTCAGTCTACTATTACTTCCTTAATAATGAAGGCTCAAGTCCAATTGTGTATACTGAGTATGGACCTGTCAAAGGAGTTGTTTCAACATCAAGAACAGGAATAGATTTTTACTCTTTCTACTCCTTGCCTTACGCCAAATCTCCTCAGTTTGAATTGAGATTTGAACCACCAGTATTTCCTCCTGATCCTTGGATTGATGTTCGTGACGCTACTTTTGCTAGACCAGAGTGTAAACAAATTGATGTTTTTGTAACTCAAAGTATAAAAGGATCAGAGAATTGCCTTTTATTGGATATTATGACGCCAAATATTAATCCTAAGAGTAGTACTAAAAACTTATTGCCAGTGTTGGTATTTTTACATGGAGGATTGTGGCAATCTTCTGGTGCAAAGGAGCATAATGCTAGGTAATTGAGAAATCTGGCTTTTTGAAAATTTTATTATAAATTATATTTTTATATCAGATATTGGATGGACAGTGGAAGTGTAATAGTTGTCACAATTAATTACCGACTTGGAGTATTTGGTATAGTAAATGTATATATATTTAAAGATAGATGTGGTACGTTAAATTACTTCTTTAATTGATATTTGTTGATTTTAGGATTTCTAACTACACCTGGTGGAACAATTCAGGGCAATCAAGGACTAAAGGATGTATCTGCTGCTTTGACCTGGATTCAACATAGTATTAAGAAATTTTCGGGTGATCCTAATAATGGTATACAAAAATAACTACAAACGAGAATTATTATATTCTACTATATATTTATTGATTTTAGTTATACTGATGGGTCAGTCTGTCGGATCAGTTCAAACTATGCTTCATATGATCTCACCATTATCAAATGGTAATAAATAGTTGTAAATATGTATTAGAGAAGTAGTTATGAATTTCTTATTACAATTTATTTCTGTAGGCCTGTTCCACAAAGCTATTTGCCATTCAGGCTCACCATCAAATTATTGGTCATTACACAAGAAAAATCCACGAAATGAAACACAACAATTTATTGAGTATGTAGGCTGCTCAACCAATACAACAGAAGAAGATGAAGAAGATACCATAAAATGTCTCAAAAGTCTTAATACAAAAACATTACTAGAAGCCTCAAGACATTTTTCAAAACATTTTTCAGAAGGCTTTTCATATTTATTTCGCCCAGTAATTGAAACAAGAAATGACTCTCATACATTTCTTTCAGAAGATCCTTTAATTGCTCTACAGGAAGGACGATTTAATAAAAATATTCAAATTATCGCAGGACTTAATAGTAATGAAGGACTCATAATCTCAGCCGTTTTAGCAGCTAATCAAACAAAAATGGGTAGAAATCTATCAAAAAATTGGAATATTTGGGCACCTGATATACTTCGCTATGCAAGAAATGATAAAGTGTCTGAGCAAATTAGAAAGTTTTATTTTGGAAACTCATCTAGTCATCTCTCAATTACAAATCAATTTGAAAACTTTACAAATCTCTTCAGTGACAGAGTATTTACTGTTGGAATAAGTGAATCTCTAGACCTGATAAGAAAACATATACCAATATCATTATTTTATTTTAATTACCAAACTGACTTTAGTACTTCAACAGCATTAGCAAATGCTCAAACAGAATGGCCATTAATGAGTGTATTTCTTTCCAAATTAGAATCAATGGTACGAACACGAATTTTTAGATTATCAAGTCATCAATTATTACATTCATCACATTATGATGATATTAGTCTACTATTTCGACTAAGAGGTATAATGCAAATTACAAAGGGACATCCTGATTATCAAATATCAACTGATTGGATACAACTTTATACTCAATTTGCCCGTAAAGGAGCTAAGCAATTAAAGTTTCGTAATGTTCAATGGCGTCCTGTAAATAGTACAACAAAACATTTACAATATTTGGAAATTGGAAACAAACCAAAAATGATTAATGATCCATTTGAAGAGCGAGTTCAATTTTGGAAGTCATTGTCACCATATATTAAATATTTAGAATAATTTATCATTATCCATCAATATATACTCCTTTCTGTGATATACATTATACGATGAATGAGTGAGTCAAATTAAAATGCATTGTATGTGAACTTATAGTTTTAACAATTACAGATAATTGGTTACATAAATATATGCTCTTTTTTCTCATATGGTGTTGTGTATTATGTAACGAAAACGAAGCATAGCGAGTATAGCCTTGAATACATTTGCATGACGGCATTAAAGCTTCAATATCAAATCTCTTTTTAATATTAATTTGACAGTGGACTGGAAGAGTAAGAGATTGAGCAACTGACAAAATGTCGTTGTTAAAAAATATTTTTGTATTAATTCTTATTCCTGTAATATTAGCTATTTCATATTTAGTTTTATTTCGTGCACCATTAGAAGATAGTGAAATAGTTACAATAGCACAAGGTCAACTTCGTGGATATATTTATAGTTCCAGAATTGGAAGACGCTACTCATCCTATCATAATATTCCTTATGCCGTGTCTATGAGATATGAGTTACCAAAACTGGCAACTGAAAAATGGGAAGGAATCAGAGATGCTAAATCTATTGGCTCAGAATGTATACAATCGGATGTCTTTATTACAAGTAAATATTGTGATACAAGAAATACGATCTCTTCTAATATGTAAATAATTTTGTAAAAAGGAATGAGTTCGGGATCAGAAAATTGTTTGACGCTGTAAGCCAGAAACAAATGACAGTAATTGTAGTAATACACTGATTCTAATTTTTTTTAATTATAATTCAAAGATCTGTACATTCACCGAAGGTAGACAAATTGGCTAAATTACCAGTTTTAATCTGGGTTCATGGGTTAGTTTAAACTGTGAGATATGAAAATATATATAGTTTTGATTTAATGGCAATGTCTTTGTGAAAAGGGGTTACTATTTAGGTGGATCTGGTGATATGATTAGCCCAAGATTCTTTATGGATCATGATGTCGTTGTAGTGTTAATAAACTACAGATTAAATTCTTTTGGCTTTCTCAACACTGGAGATGGAGTAGTAAGGGGAAACATGGGACTTCATGACCAAAATATGGCTTTTCAGTGGGTACAGAAAAATAGTAAGTATCCTAAAGTGTTCAAGTAAGAAAAACGGTGTAAATTACTTATTATTATATTTCCAGTTGAAAATTTTGGTGGTGACAGTTCTCGTACTACAATATTTGGTTCTTCTGCTGGAGCAGTCTCAATAGGGTGCATAATCAAATGTCATAATAATATACCAACCAGTAGTTTGAATATTGTTTGTAAATTTTCTAGCTACCATCTACTTTCACCAAAATCCAAGGGCTTGTTTTCAAGAGCCATTAGCCATTCTGGAGATGTCTTAGCACAATGGGGACATTACTCTAAACCAGCAGAACAAGCAAAATATTTAGCAGAAAGAGTCGAATGCCCAACAGACAATACTAAAGATATGGTAGCATGCCTTAAGAAAACTGATGCAAAAAAGATTGTTGCTGTCCATAATGATTTTGGAGTATGTATATAGACTTTTATTAGCTCATCATGAAACATAAAATTGATTGATGGCGATATTTGTATATAGGAATATTTGCCTGATTCAATTACAAATTTTGTACCAACAATTGAAAGTGTGAAAGATGATAAAAGTTTTCTAACTCAACATCCTAGAGATATCCTAAAATCTGGAAATTTTATGCGTGTTCCCTATATGAATGGGGTTTGTGACAATTTTAGTTATATGATTTTGGCTATCCAGATTGCTTGTTTTCATGTCACAAATGCTTTTATTTCTCTAACTATACAGGTTTCGGCAAATGAAGGATTATTAGTGACAGCAAGTATTTTTCCTAGTGAAACTCGCCTAAAGTATTCTAGTGAAAATTGGAATGAATGGTGTACCAAAGTTTTGCAAATGCCACTTGATACTGCCACAGCTCAGAAGATACGTAAATTTTACTTTGGAGATACTAAAGATCTTACAACACCTGACCAATTTCAAAATTACACAAATCTGATATCAGATCGTAAATTCTTCTTGGCACTACATGAAACTACAGAACATTATTCAAAACATGCACCAATTTATTTATATGTAATTAAAACTTTTGAAAAATATAATAACGTTCTAAAGATAATCTAATGATATTGTCTCTTCTGTATATGTGTTACAGTATTATACACATGCTGGAGACTATTCAATAGCTACTATTCTAACTTTAAGCATTCGTGAATTTATGCCAATATTAAAAGTAATTGCCAATCAGTTCTATGATTTATTCAGTACTTATATATTAGGAGTGGAAAGACATCAATTTGGTATGGCATAAATTTAATCAATATAAAATATGATTTACAACTCATAAAACTAAATTTTTATAGTCGCGGCCCACGGTGATGAAGCCTTTTTAGAGTTGGATTTATTATTCCCATTACTAAAAAATGATGTTGAAATGTCTCAAAATTTTGTCAAACTAGTAGTTGATTTTGCTTCTGCTCAAGAGTAAGCTTATATATTTCAATCATATGTATATATTGTTAATTGAGTTAATATTTTACAGACCCGAAGAAACACTCACATTTAGAAATGTAAAATGGACTCCAAGCAAAAGTAAACCAGGAGAAAAGTTGAAATTCCTTGAAATTTCTAAAAATGCAAAAATAATAGATGAGCCATTTTATGACCGTGTGAAATTCTGGAAAGATTTAGGTTTAGCAACTGCATTGTAATAATTGATTATGATTCAGAAACATAATAAATATATAATTGCTCTCCTGTCTCTCTTCTATGATACAATGAATGAATCAAATTTATTAAAGTGCATTATGTGAATCATTATGTAAATATGAGATATATAACTACTTAACTGGTTACGTAAACAACAATTACTTTATTTTTCTCATACATATACCCTGTGCTATATCCCATGTATTTTGTTGTGCATTATGTAATGAAACTTGCTTTTAGGTATATATGGCAGTAGTATGTTTCCTCATGTAATAAAATACTATATGGTCAACATACTTATAAGAGCCTTGAATTCTGAAACAAGATAGGACAGCATTACATTGCACTCATCATTGACTCCTGTGATAATTTAATTGAATATCATATTATATTCCTCATGCCATTCAAACATGCCTGTCTTCTCTTCTAATCTAAATGTTGTTATATTTGACATTTGGACTGAAAGATTAAAGGTATAAAAAACAACTGTGACAAAATGTCATTGAAAAGTATTTTTATAGTAATTCTTATTCCTGTGATATTAGCTATTTCATATTTTGTTTTATTTGGTGGTCCATTAGAAGATAGTGAAATTGTTACAATAGAGCAAGGTCAACTTCGTGGATATATTTCTAGTTCCAGAAATGGAAGACGTTATTCGTCTTATTTAAGTATTCCTTATTCTGAAAAGATTGGGAGATATGAGTTACCAAAACTAGCCACTTCAAAATGGGAAGGAATCAGAGATGCTAAATCTTTTGGTTCAGAATGTATTCAGTCGGATATTTTTGTTTCAGGTACGACGAGAATTATATATGCAATGTTCAGCGTAGAAATTTTATTTGATTATGTTCGATTACAGGATTAATATGGGGAAGTGAAGACTGTTTGACTTTGTAATTAGCACAAATTTAACTATCAAAAATAAAAAGTGAGACTAATAATATGCCGGTTTTTAGGTCTGTATACTCACCAAAAGTAGATAAATCAGCAAAATTGCCAGTTCTCATTTATATCCATGGGTTAGTAAAGATGAGACTCAAATAACAAGTAGAACTTCAATTTGTAATATTCTTTCATCATCTCAGTGGCTACTTTACAACTGGAACTGGACAAATTTATTCACCAAAATTCTTTATGGATCATGACGTTGTAGTAGTCACAATAAACTACAGAACAAATTCTTTTGGATTTCTTAACACTGGAGATGGAGTAGTAAGAGGAAACATGGGACTTCATGATCAAAATATGGCTTTTCAATGGGTTCAGAAAAATAGTAAGGCTACAAGAGATGATTTCAAATGGAAAATTAGTTAATTGGCACACTTATATTCTAGTTGAAAAGTTTGGTGGTGATAGTTCTCGTACTACAATTTTTGGAACAAGCGCAGGTGGAGTTTCAGTTGGGTAATATTAACAGAACAATATTAAATGTCCACTTAATTACACTATTGAAATTTCATATAGCTATCATCTCCTATCACCAAAATCTAAAGGACTCTTTTCAAGAGCTATCAGTCATTCTGGAACTGCATTAGCACAATGGGGACATTACTCTAAACCAGCAGAACAAGCAAAATATTTAGCAAAAAGAGTCAATTGTCCAACAGACAATACTAAAGATATGGTAGCATGTCTCAAGAAAACTGACCCAAAAAAGATTGTTGCTGTTCATAATGATTTTGGGGTATGTATACAGAATTTATCAACTTCACTATATGTATCAAATTTTCATTCCTTTGATATTCTATAGGACTACTTGCCTGATTCAATTACCAATTTTGTCCCAACAATCGATAGTATCAAGGATGATAAAGCATTTATAACTCAACATCCAAGAGGTATTTTAAAATCTGGAAATTTTATGCGTATTCCATATATGAACGGAGTAACAAAGAATGAAGGTCTTCTAACTTCTGTGACTCATATTATTAGTGAAACACGTCTCAAATACTCTAATGACAATTGGCATGAGTGGTGTACCAAAGTTTTACAAATGCCACTTGATACTACACAAACAGATAAAATTCGTAAATTTTATTTTGGAGATGCTAAAGATCTTACTACTCCTGATAAGCTTCAAAATTATACAAATCTATTCTCAGATCGTAAATTTTTCTTGGGACTGCATGAAACTACAGAACATTATTCAAAACATGCACCAACTTATTTATATGTAATAATTATAACTTTTTTAATTATGTCAAAATAATTTTAACTTGCAAGCTATATTCTATATTTCTTGCAGTATTATACTCATGCTGGAGATTTTTCAGTCGCTAATCTTCTAGGTCTTGGCGTCCAAGAAGTTATACCAATATTAAAATTAATTACAAATCAAATTTATAATCTAGTCAGTACTTATATTTTAGGAGTTGAAAGACATCAATGGGGTATAATTAATAAATATCAATCAATACTAAATTAATTCACTATACATAATATGTAATGTTTGTAGAAGCTGGACATGGAGATGATCTGTTTCTTGAATTTCCTCTCCTACCATTGCTAAAAAATGACTATGAATTGTCTCGTGATTTTGTTAAAGTGATAGTGGATTTTGCATCTGCTAAAAAGTACGTGTATATAATACTTGAAAATATTGAATGCCACAATTAATTAATGTTGTTTAATCTTGTAGACCTGAAGAAACGCTCACATTTAGAAATGTACCGTGGACGCCAAGCAAACGTAAAGCAGGAGAAAAGCTCAAATATCTTGAAATATCTAAAAATGCACAGATAATTGATGAGCCATTTCATAATCGTATGCAATTCTGGAAAAAAGATTTGGGTTTAGCAACAGCATTGTAATTTCAATTGACCATGAATAATAAATAACGTGTAACCAGCGTATTTACCATATAACGAGTATCATGTATTTTTTGTTCCTCCACTTTAGTTCTCTTGAGAGAAGTTCTCTCCCATGAAAATGCTACATTGTGTTTTTGTGTTGTAAGGCAACCGACAACACTCATGCATATTTATATAGAATAAGAAATCAGCTGGAGAATGTAGTTGTTGTTGAGAGTAGTCGGTTCCAGTTAAATATTATCATCATGATTAAAGAAAGTGTATTTGTCCTTGCAATTGCTTTTACATACTATATAATATTTCATAGTGTATCTACACCATTATCACCAATTGTCAAAACAGATTATGGACAAGTGCAAGGATATCTGTCAAAATCTCGTGATGGCAAAGAATATTATTCTTATTTAGGTTTGCCATATAGTAAACCTCTAGTTGGCAAATTGAGATTTCAGACACCACAATTACCAGAAAAATGGGACGGTGTAAGAGATGCTACTTATTACAGATCTGTTTGTATTCAATTGGATATATTTGTTACTGGACTAATATCTGGAGATGAAGGTATTTAAAAAAGATACTTTTGTTTATGAAATGTACATAATTATACATTAATTAATCTTCTTAAATTTACAGACTGCCTTTACCTTAATATCTATGTACCAAAAGAGAGACCGGCAGATAAATTATTACCAACTTTCGTTACAATTCATGGTGGCTTATTCCAAACAGAATCAGGAAATGGTAGAGGACCTGATTACTTTCTTGATCATAATATAGTTTTGGTAACAATCAACTACAGATTAGGAATTTTTGGATTTCTAAATTCTGGCTCAATTCATGCAAGAGGAAATATGGGTCTCAAAGATCAATCACATGCTTTAAGATGGATACAATCACAAATTAAGTATTTTGGTGGAGATCCAGAGAGAGTTACCATCCATGGCGAAAGTGCAGGTCATAATCTCATAAATGAGTATTTATAAATAATGGAACTATGCATATTTATCCGAAGTATGTATATTTGATACAGGCGGTGCCTCAGTTGCTCATCATATTTTATCAAAAATGTCACAAGGATTGTTTCATCGAGCGATATCAGAAAGTGGTACTTCAATTAATTATTGGGCTATGTATCGTAATACAGAGGAGCAAGCAAAAGTATTTGCAAAAAAAGTTAATTGCACAATTGAAAGTCCAAAATTAATGGTTGAGTGTCTACAAGAATTAGATGCTCATACTCTTGTTTCAGTTCATTATGAAAATACGGTACGGTCATTTTAAACAGACTTTTATTATGCAATGTTTACAACTACATGTAAATATAATGTTACTTTGTCTTTTTAGGACTTTTATCGAAGCCAATTAACAACATTTGTTCCATCAATTGAGACAATTGTAGATAAAGATACATTTTTATCTGAAGAACCAACAAACATCTTAAAAAGTGGACAATTTAATCAAGTACCATGGATCACTGGTTGTAATAAAGAGGAAGGTCTTCTAATTAGTTCAAGTAATGATCATTACAGAATTTTTAATTTGACTATAACACTATGTAATTATCTCTATCTCTTGCAGTCCTTGGGGCAAATGAAACAAAATTTAAAGAAGCAAATGACAATTGGTCTTCATGGGCTCCAACAACTTTACACTATCAAGAAACAAATGATGCAACTAATAAAATACGTGAATTTTATTTTGGAAAGGATGAAAAAATTGACTCATTTGATAAATTTGAAAATATGACAGATCTATTTGGTGATAGATTATTTATAGTAGCAACTTCTCAAGCAGCTCGCTTATATTCTAAACATGCTCCAACATATTTATATCTTTTTGACTATCAAACTAAAACATCATTAGCAAATATTATGGCTTCAAAAGAAAGTGGTTATGACTTTTTACCAGCAATAGCTAATCTCGTATTAGATATGGCAGTTCGTTGGACAATGAAAAACATTATGGGACACGAAATGACATTGTATAAAGGAACTTGTCATGCTAATGAAGTATTCTTATTATTTAATACAATGCCTATGTTTAATATTAATGACAAAACTGATCCTGATTATCAAATGTCAAAAGATCTTGTAAAACTTTGGGTTGGCTTTGCTTCAAGTGACAAGTATTTATCATTCCGTAAAATACCTTGGAGGTCAATAAATCCAGATGATCAAGTATTGAAATATTTACATATTAGTGACAATCCATCTGTGATACAAGAGCCTTTTAGTAATCGTGTAAAGTTTTGGAATTCATTGAATTTGCCTTTAAATTAAAAAGACTGTCACAAATATTTCTAGAAAGAATGTTATTTTTGTAAGTTTGTTTTTGTGAAACATTTTTCTGTCTAATAATAAATATATTTAATAAATACACAATTATAAACCCATTTTATATTTTAGTCTTGAAAGCTTACACGTGTACATATATAAGCATATAGATATATTCATTTTCATATAATCTTAAAAAGTGGTTAGAATTTTTTGCTTTTGCTAAAGTGAAGTGCTAACTTCATGTATTTGTTATATGTTGTTGGCCTTGAACCCTATCTCAATTGACTAATACTCGTGCAACAAGTATTTTTTAGATAGGCTTTAAAAAGTGTAGAGTATAATATATTGTGTACACAGAAGAGATGTTTCGCCGGTTATTATATACATTGTATTGTATAATGTAAGCCAGTAGTGTTATTATAAATTGCAACGAGAATTTGACATTGTGCAACAGAGCTCTCATCTTCTCCTTCTTTCCTCAAAATTTTCGTCTATTTTTGTGATATTAATTAAGTAAAAAACATAAAATGTGGGGCAAAGTGTTTATACTTGGTGTACTCATAGCTATAATTTCATATTGGTATAATCCGTTTGCAAAGAAAATACTATCACCAATTGTAGAAACTAAATCAGGAAAATTGCAAGGAATTCAGTCATTTACAAGACAAAATAAAATTATGTATGAGTACAGGTATGGGCGCAGCATAAAAACTTAGAGACCATTTACTTAAACCTTACTTAAAACGTTGATTTTTACAGAGGAGTACCTTATGCAAAACCACCAATTGGAGACTTAAGATTTGAGGTATATGTCTAATAAACTTACTTATGTAGTTAGTATTATGATAATTCATTGTGTGAAAATTTCAGCCACCACAACCAGTTGACAAATGGGACGGAGTTTTAGACGCGACTAAATTCTCTGCTCCATGCCTGCAAGTGCATATGGTCACTTTAGACTATCAAGGAGATGAAAGCACATGTCTCACATTGAATGCATTTGTTCCAAAAACTGATAAAAAGAAATTGCCAGTATTAGTTTTTATTCACGGTGGAATCTTTATGGTATACTTTAATAATTTATCTTTCAAAGACTTTTAATAAAAAGTCAATTCTTTTATAGTATGGTGGTGCAGGAGTATTTGGTGGAAAATATTATGCTGATGAAGAAATTATTCTAGTAACTATTCAATACAGACTAGGGGCCTTAGGATTTCTTAGTAATGACGTTGTGAGAGGAAATAATGGAATGAGAGATATGATTCTAGCTCTCAAGTGGATTCAAGATAATATTTCAGCTTTTAACGGCGATCCTAATAAAGGTTTACATTTATTAAGTACTTATATCATAATAAACACATTATAAATTATTTTCTTCTCTCACAGTGACCATAACTGGCGAGTCAGCAGGATCAGCTGCATGTCACTTGTTGTCACTCTCTCCACTTGCAAAAGGTTGACAAACTAATATTTAAATTATACTTGTAACTTAAAATATGACAAATAAAACTTGTATCTAGATAGGCTTGTTTCACAAAGTTATTCTTCAAAGTGGAACTGCGATAGCTCCATGGGCTTTAACTCGTCAACCTAAAAAGCAGGCTGAAAGATTTGCAGCTCAATTAAATTGTCCAATAGACGATAGCAAGAAAATGATAGAATGTCTCAAGAAAGTTGATGCGAGAAGAATCCAAGACGTACACAGTGAGACAATTGTAAGTTTTTGTTACTGGAGAAAATTAAATGTATTATAAAAAGTTACCTTCTTATATATATTTAGGACCTGCTGCACGAAAGCATTGCTGTATTTACTCCTACAGTTGAATTTATTAAAGATGAGCATGCATTTCTCACTGATGAACCCATCAATATTTTAAAGAGTGGAAATTTTATTAAATTGCCAATGATTAGTGGAGTTACTTCTGATGAGGCAAGAAACTGCTTTATTGTTTACAATATGATGAAAGAAAATATAAATATTTATTTAAAATATATTTTTAGGGACTGATTTTATCTGCAGCTTTAATACATAATGAAACAATGTTGAGACAAGCTCAGAAAAATTGGAATGATGTTGGAAGCAAAATTTGCTTTTTTGAAAGAAATGATGAAGCAGCTCAAAAAATAAGAAAACATTATTTTAACAAAGTCAAAAATATTGGAAAACCAGAGCATTTCCAAACATATACAAAACTCTTATCTGATCGTGCATTTTATGTACCAATTCATGAGACTGCTTTACTTCATGCAAAACATGAAGCACCAGTATATTTATATTACTACAGTTATGAAACAGATTTTACAATTACAGACTTAATATTAACATTCCGTGGAAAATATCATGCAATAATTGAAATTGTGAAAACCATTACAAGAAAATGGATATCAAAAAATATTTATGGAGTATGGCCAAGAAATTTTGGTGTATGTCACGGTGATCAATTAGTAATACAATTTAATATGCCATTTGCAGCAGAGTTAACTACAAGTACTGAAAATATTGAAGAGTATAAAATGTCAAAAGATATTGTCAAGCTATTTGCTGATTTTGTGAAAGATAAAAAATTAGTATTTAGACAAGTTGATTGGAAACCTTTAGAATCAGATAAATTACCACTCAGGTATTTAGTTCTTGATGTTTCATACTCTATGGTAGATGAACCATTTTCTACTAGACTAAAATTTTGGAAAGATCTTTTCAAAAATTAATAATAATAAATTGTACATCTTTTATTTAAGTAAATAAAGTCCTATCTATAATTTAGAGAAAAATTCACGTTTCAGTGAATAACAGTTTATTACAGCATTTCATAATAATGACCTTCAACTTCTTCAACAAAAAAAGAACAACAGGTGTTTCTTAATGTACTGTATCAAATGTATGAGAACAAAATCTTTCATACACACTCACTGGCATTATATTATCACAATAGTATCAGAAAAAGACACAGACGATAACTACAGCCTGTCTGTCTACTCTCAAGATTATTATTACACAATGAAATTTTGTACAATAACTTACTGTAGATATCTAAAATGTGTGGAAGAATTTTGTTGATTGTGTCACTATTTGTAGTACTTGTAGCTTATCTCATTGCTACAATTTACAACAAGACTATAACATTAAGTCCAATTGTAAATACTAAAAGTGGCAAGGTTCGTGGTCATCTTGAATATTCCAGAAATGGTAATGCTTATTGGTCCTATAGAGGTATACCATTTGCCCAAAGTCCAATTAAGAGCTTAAGATTTGAGCCACCATTACCGGTGAAGAAATGGAAGGGTATTCTAGAAGCTCATTCTTATAGATCACGATGTCCTCAGATTGATTTGGTTACTCATTGGAAGAGTACTAATGAAGACTGTTTGTATCTCAATATTTTTTCTCCATATAAGGTATATTTGAATTCTCAAATGGGAATTTGGAGTATGTATAACATATATTGTGAAATATTTCAGGAGAAGAAACAAAAACTTCCTGTACTTGTATTTTTACATGGAGGCTATTATGTTTCTGGCAGTACTGAATATTACAGGCCAAGTATGAAAACTATTATCAATTCTTATTAAGATTATAATGTACAATTTATCTTGTTCATAGGATTCTTCATGGATGAAGATGTTGTTTTAGTCACAATTGCATACAGATTAGGAATTTTAGGATTTCTAAATGAAGGACAAAATATCTTTGGAAATATGGGACTTAAAGATATTCTTCTTGGTCTTAAATTTGTGAAAAATAATATTGAACAATTTAATGGAGATTCAAGTAAAGTTTAACTGAATCATAATATTTTGAAGCGTTATAGATATAATGTATAAAACTTTTTCATAGATTCAATTACATTATTTGGTCAATCGAGTGGTTCTGTTTTAACACAATTACTAATGCTTTCCAGCAAATCAGAGGGCCTGTTTCATAGAGTAATACTTCAAAGGTATAAAATTGTAATAGAAAACTTCAAACAATTGACAAAATTTTTCTATATATTAATATAGTGGAACCATCTTGAGTCCATGGTCCATTACTTTTAATCCTGTAGAGCAAAGTAAAAGACTTGCAAATCAACTAAATTGTCCAACAGAGTCTAATGAGCTAGTCAAATGTTTAAAAGCGATGGACGTGAGTGACATTATTGAAGTACAAAGAGAGATTTTGGTATGCTATCTAAATATAGAGTGTTTGTGAAAAGTTTATTTAATTACATTTAATTTGTATAATCTAACAGCACTTTCTTCATGATTCAATATGTGTCTATAAGCCATCAATTGAATCAGCAAATTCTTCTACTCAAAATGATCCAATCCTATCAACTAATCCAATTGAGTTGCTTACAAGTGGAAATATTCATAATAAAGTTGATATGATGATTGGAGTTTGTTCAGAAGAAGGACTAGCAATTTCTAGTGGTGAGCATTAAAATCATTTTTGTATCAATATACTCAATTCAAGAATTGATTGTATTGACTGTAGTACTAATGAGAAATGAGTCCATGCAAAAAGACTTTGAATCTGACTGGCAAGAAAGTTTCTCAAGACTGTTACTCTATCCAAAAGACATTGAAATTGGAAAAAGAATAAGACAACATTACTTTCAAGATGACCAAGAGCTGACCAAACCAGAAAATTTTATGAAATTCGTTAAAATGTTTTCTGATCGAGAATATTTTATTGGAGTTGACAAAAGTGCAAGATTACATTTAAAGAATAGTGAATCAAAAATATTTCTTTATGTTTTTGCATATCCAGTAGAAGTCAGTTTTGCACATCTCCTCTTGTCGCAAACTGGAAAATTTCATGCTTTAATTGAAACAGGATTATTCTTTATAAGACATTGGATAAATAAGTTTTTATTTGGAAAGAATCTAACTCCTCTAGGTAGTTCGCATGTAGATGAGTTATATCTAAAGTTCCATATACCATTTTTCAGTGGTACACATGCTGATTATAATATGTCAGTTGATCTCATTAAAGCTTGGACGAGATTTGCAAAAGAAGGGTGAGTATCTCAAAATGCTTACTTAAGTACAACAGTCTAAAATGAAATTTTATTATTAATTTACAGTTCTCCACAAGAGTTCCGTAGTGTAAAATGGCAACATGCTACTCAGAATGGTCCATTAAATTATATGATACTCAATACAACTGCACAACTAATCACCGATCCATTTAAGGAAGCTGTACAATTTTGGAAGTCTCTAAATCTACCTTATTTTTAGGGATGCAATAAATACTCATTGCTATCTAATTATTTTAATGTTGCAATAATATTATAAGTAAAAAGTCACAAATAAATAAATGTATTAAAATGTCATAAAAAGTTACACAGCTCTTGCAGTTTGTTCTGCAGTTGGACGTTGTGGACGTAAATTAGTTGTACTCAGTGACCAGAGATTATTAAATTCTTCTATATAGTGTTGCACAATTCTATGATGAGTAGTAATTGCAACATTTTCAGTATTATCCATTATAGCCTGCACATAAAATTAAATTATCAATTTGTATATTATTATTAATTAAAACAAGTTATTTACACTTACATATCTTGTCCAATTAAGTGATCCAGTCATTACTGCTTTGTCATCAATAATCATAAATTTATTATGCATCAAATCAAAGAAATAGCTCTCTCTTGTAGTTTCTACTCTGATTTTGCTCTTGACCCAAACTTTAACTTCAATTTTTAGTCCTATTATGTAGTTTTATTTAATTAATTATAAAATAATTATATTTTTATTAGTCAATTAATAATAGTTTTAATACCTCTACTCTTGTATCTGGCTACTGAACCACCTTTATCAGTAAGAACTTGAACATTAACTCCTCTTTTGCCAGCTAAAATCACTTCTTGTCGAATTAGTGGAAAACTACAATTGAACATACAAATCCGAAGTGATTTCTTAGCTTGACGAATATACCAAAGAAGATGTTTTGTTTGTGAAGTTTCCTTTTTATTTGGAAAGTAGTCTGGAAAGAAAAGACAAGTATTCCATCTATCACTATCAACAATATCACACTCTGTAACTTCTTCTTCTTCTTGCTCATAATCTTCTTCTGATAAAAATGTAGACCATCTTGAATATAATAGATAGCTACTTACAACTGTAGCACTAATTACAACGTCAAACACTGGTAGAAATAATGGAAAGTTAATTTTTGATAAGATCATCTTGCTAATTAATTTTGTTGTGAGTCAGAGGAAAAGAAGAAAGAAAGTTTTAGTACGAGAGAAAAAACTGGAACAAGAAAAAGACGCGACTATAGAGTATATTATTATTGAGCTATAGGCATGCTAAAATTTGCAAATATTAAAAAAGGTCAGTAATGTATGCAAATCATGTACAAAGATTTACAAAAAATAGCTGCTATTTAAATTAGTGGAATTTCCTCTGACTCATTTGACTATGTATATTTCCTTAATGTACAAAATTACAACTTTGACATTTGTAATGATAAATATGCAAAACACTACATTTGTAAACTAACTGTACTCAAATATAATTAAAGAAAGTACAAAATGTTATTAAATATTTTCATCTCACGAGTTATAATAATAATTACTCTAATGTTTATGGCAGAGTTCAAAAAGTAGAACAAGATATGATAGCAAGAGTATTTATAAAGAAGACGAGATCAACTGGAATTTCATTTTCATTTAGTCTCTCTTTCTTGTGTGACAATTACAATGAAGAATCTGTCAATTTTCTGTGTGCTGTGGCTTGTAACGTTTTGTGCAAGTGCACCAAGTAACATTCATAAAGTGTATCTTCTTCCAGAGCAGTAAGTAAAAAAATATATATCAATTAATACAATTTCATAGCAATCTATTATTTCAAAAATAGGCAACAATATGGAGAAGGTCGTCAATTAGACACAATTTGGAATTGGTTTTTAGGACGAGAAGCTAATGAAACATCATCTACTACTACTCCAGTATCATCAACTGAGACAACAACTGAATTACCAACAAGAGTTCCTATTACTTCAGCATCATTTGGTCGACATCCACAACAGCATCCAACAACAAAACGATATCAACAACAACAACAATTTGCATCTTCTACTCTTTCAGATTATATCCCTACTCCACGATTTAAACGTGCAGCAGTAGTTGACAACAATGAAGAAGAAACAACCGTTACAACAGAAGAAAAAACAGCTAATAAATCATCATCTCATACAGGAAGAAATTTAGATATGGAGTACTCTGACTTTGACCTTTTAGAAAAACAATCACTAAATAATGACGATGTTGAAGAGATCGTCACATCATCAAGAGAAGGAAGACAATACGGTATTAACAGTCTCATTGGTAAGCGTCAAGGTCTTCTATTAACACCAGCAGAACAATTACTTCTTCAACAACAACAAGCTGCAGCTTTAATGCAACAACAATTACTTCTTGCTAGTAGTGGTGCTGGCTCAAGAAGAAGACGACGTGGGCCATACTCTAATAATTATTATTATGATGACTATGACTCAGACTCAGATTCTAATGAGTATGATGACTCTGATGAATTTTTCTTTAATCCTGTTAGATTGGCAATGGTAAGAAATAATGGTGGTGGTCTTTTTTCTAGAAGATCATCTTTATTGTATTAGTTTAATGTTAAAAATATAAAAATAATATTTATTTCTTCTGTAATTTTCTCTTACAAGACATGAATAAAAGAATTTTTTTTAATATATTGCATAGTATTATAAATTTGGGACGACCGTGATCTTCATCATAATGAATGAGAGATATTATAATACGGTACTTGTGTTTTATTATGGGAAGTAAAAAACAGATGCAATGTTAAACCTTTTCTTCGTCGTCTTTCTATGTATAGCGCCCAATATGTAAACCGTGTCACTAGTCCTAAAATTTTTCAACACCAACATACCAAATAGGGTTAAATCTAAAAATAACATTAGTGACAATGATTCTGAACATAAGCAACAGTTGTCATTTGAAGTCATTTCATGTTACATCTCATATAATATATATTCTAAAGTTTATCTTTATAAAAATGTCGACAAAATATTCTCTACAAAAACTAAAGATTGTCTCAACTGTGATAATTCTCAATATTTTATTCTCTACTTGTGTTGCAAATACATTTAGTATACAGAAACCAATTAAGCGTCTACGATATTTATCTAAAGAAGCCAAAGTCTCGCCAGTGTATTATTATCATCACAAATATCCTATTGTTGAAAATTCCCATGGTTCGTCGTCATCATCATTAATTCAGGTATAAATTCTTGTCGTAGTAGGTATATATGTTTCGTCACAAATCACGAAATACTAATGAAATGTATATTGTAGTCTAGAGATAGTAGTAATTCCATTGAAAGTCATTCCTCTTCTTCTGGAACCTACGCAGCACCTCAGACAAATTATGGACCTCAATATGGAGTTGTAACACAGGAGCACAAAAAAGAAGAAGTTGAAAAAGAAGACACACTTGATCGGCTCACTGGCCTTTTAGGTATATGTACATATTGTTGTCGTAGTTGTTTTAAAATGTTGACTTGTCTTGCTGACGTACGTACTTTGAATTTTTATTGATATTTTCCTTGTCTAATAATGTTCATGTCTTGTCTGTCTCAGGTCCTCTGTTACTTCCACTGCCATTTTTTCTAATGCTCCTACCATTAGGAATTGCTGCAGTACCATTGAGTTACTTGATTCCTTTTGCAGAAGGAGCATCTGAAGCAAGAAAATAAATCAGCAGTCTAGCTCGTGTTTTAGTTTAATTAATAAGAATTCCCTCATAACTAACAAACATTATATATAAAAGCGTAGTCTTAAATTAAGTATTAAGCAATCAGATAGATATTTATCATAGATATGACCTTCCAAGTTCACTGTCATAGTTAGTTTACAAAACGAAAAAAAATCTACGTGGTCTACTAATATAGTTTTTATATATACTTATATAGTTAGTACCAGTGCGTGTGTGTGAGATTTTTACGTGTTTATATGTAGTATAATTGGATGTCTTACATAGAAAAATTGCAAGTAATAAAAAAGCATTTATAATAACTTGTTAGCGTGTACAACAATACATAATACACCATGCCGCTATAGTATGAGAGTATATATATAATAATCAAGGTGAGCTACAATCTAAAAAGTTATTAGTCACTCCAACACTAATCTTACTCTTGTATCTCTTGTATCACTCAAATAATGGTACTTTATGAATATATAGAAGTTATAACCTAGCATAACTTTATAAACATTAGAATGAATGGACAAAAAATCTACTAGTAGCTATATAAATATTCGTTAGCACAAATGTATATGCACTTATAACATGAACCTTTTTTTAACAGCATGACATGACATGTGATAGATTATAACAAAGTCTCATTCTATTCTTAATTATTAACTTGAGTTTTTTTTCTCCTACCCTTACGCAATGAATCTGCAATTTGTTTATCCTAGCAATTTTAGATGAGCTATACATACTGCTATTAGAAGAGTAGCAAACTTACTTATAGAATAGACCACAAAAAATCACCTTGCATGCAGTAAGAAGTACACAAATATAATAATCATCATGATGAAGGCATATATAACATTACAACAGAGTGTTAATGGATAGAAAAGCTATATCTCATTGTAAATTTTCTTATTGTTGTTGTCCTTGTTTCAGTTTGACACGAGTGTTATTGTGGTCTCTGTTGGTGTTGTGAGTTGTGATATCAATATCATGTCATGGTTCCATTTGTTGTTACACAGTGAGAATATATAGTGACAATGGCGACAACTCTAAGTTTATTTAATTATTTAGCCAACATTCGTCCACCTCCATCGCCACAACTTCCATTTCTACGTAGAGAAGATTTCCGTTCTCCTGTCTCATTTGGAAGAGCTGTTAATGATTTACTACCCGTTGATATATACGATGGTCTGTTTCCTAACCAGGATGGACCATCTCGTCATTTTTTTTCTAGATTATTTCTTCCGGCCCCACAAGTGACGACTTCCCTTGGAATTCTTAATGGATTCAGAACTGATACAAGAAATGGAAGATCATATGAAAGTTATATTGGTTAGTTGAGACAAAAAAATTCTTCACTATTTTGTTCATTTTTGACCAAGTTCATGTATTATGAAATTCAGGCGTTCCATATGCAACAGCAAATAGATTTGAGGTATTACATATAAATTTACAATAAATAGCAGAGCTATAGTAGACTTCTATACTTATACATAAAATGAATTGTTATTGATTATGTAACAGCCTCCAAAATTATGGACGAAGAAATGGACTGGTGTAAGAATGGCCCAGGTTTATGGACCAGAGTGTACTCAAGCAGATATTGTGTCAATGCGTGTTATTGGATCAGAATCATCATCATGTCTTGTTCTTAATATTCATACACCAAATTCTAAGCCACCTAAAGATAAATTATTTCCAGTGCTTGTTTATATTCATGGTGGAATCTTTGCTGTTGGAGGAGGAGATCAATACCGGCCTACATATTTATTAGAAAACAGTGATGTTGTTGTAGTCACAATAAACTTCAGATTAGGGGCACTTGGTTATTTGAATCTTGGTGATGGAGTAACAGGGAATTTAGGATCTAAAGATCAAGTTATGGCTCTTAGATATGTAAAAGCTCATATTTCCAAGTTTGGTGGTAATCCAGATAATGTCATTATCTATGGACAATCTGCTGGAGGAGCTTCAGTAATAAGTCACATTCTATCACCAATGTCAAAAGGTTTATTTCATAAAGCTATAGTATCTTCTGGATCTATTTTATGTCCTTGGTCAGTGCAAACCACTGTTAACAAAAGTAAAGAATTTGTCAAATCACTAAATTGTCCTATTGATGATAACAAAGCGATGTTTAAATGCCTACAAAATCTACCAGCAGCAGATATTATTATCAAACACAAAAATTTGATGGTAAACTAACAAAACTTATTACACTGAAAAATTCTAAGGAAGAGTAAAATTTATATGTAAAACTTTTTAAAATTATTTCAGGATCCGATACATAAAATGTCAGATATTTTTAGCTTGAGCATTGAAGTAAACTCTACAGAACCATTTTTATCTGAGAATCCTTTAGATATTCTAAAGAGTGGAAATTTTAATGTGGTTCCAGTGTTAATTGGCGTTCTAAAGTATGATGGTTCATTACATGCAACAAGTAAGATTTAAATAAATACAACAGGAAATACTGTAAAAATTCCAAAGTTCTAAAATATATATAATTTGTTTCTAAATATTGCAGGAATATTATCAAATAATACAATAAAAGAAGAATTTAGTGCCAAATGGAATGAATACATACCTAGTATTTTAGGAATGAATCCATTAGACATTGGTCGCTCTGAGAAAATATTAAAATTCTATTTTCCAAATGGATTACAAATTTCAAACTCAGAACATGTGAAGAACTTAACAAATTTATTTTCTGACTCATTATTTTTTACTCCTGTTCATACAACTGCAAAGTATTTAGCACGTTACACTTCAGTTTTCCTTTACTATTATACATATCAAGCTAAAACATCAATGATAAATATTTATAAAAATATACCATCTTCAAGTTCAACTGGAGGAACTCTTCAAAGAATGATTACAATGATGTCTGGGATCTTTTCTGACTCACTTGGCCAACAAACTACTACTACTAATGAGTTGACACCAGCTCATGCAGATGAAATCATGATGGTTTGGGCTATAAAAATGCTACCGAAAATTGGTACGCATTCAAAAGATTATGAAATGTCCAAACAATTTGTCAAATCTATATTAGAATTTCTTAGATATGATCAAGAGTAAGTGTACTTTAGACAAATTACTATAATTGCCAACAAGCCCCAAAATACTATATAACTAATCTATTTTTTTGATTTTACAGTAAACAGAAATATTTAAGTTTCAACAATGTAACTTGGCCATCAGTACCATCAGATTCTCTTAGCTCTAACACAACATTACAATATATGAATTTGAATACTAAAGATACTTCAATGATAGAAGAACCATTTAAAGATAGAGCAACGTTTTGGGAATCTTTATGTTATTATGAAGATGATGATGATGACAATGATAATTCTATTTTTGGACTTTAAACGAAATCTCTCTTTCATCTCATCTCTGTTCCAAATAAAAAAATTTAAGTAGAGAACAATGTACAAAAAAATAAGTCAGTATAATTTGTTCTTGAATTCATTTTTAAAAAAATAAAATGTTTTGTTGTGAGATATATATCAATAAACAAAAGTACATTTATATAAACTATAATTATATCTCAATTAAGTGTTGCTCGTTTGATTCGCATGATAAATTTACATGATGATACTTTTGCAACATTTGTAGTAGAACTTGTGTACCTCTAATCAACACATATGTAACTTTATTAAAATTAAAGGTATAGTATGTGCACTGTTCAGTGACTGAAACAACCTTGAAAAATGTACTACAAATTATTTTGCCAAAGGTTTTTTATGTTTAGTTGCAGAATGGATACAGTGTGAAAACTATTATATTTGTTCATATGCAACTTAAAAAAGATTATTAGACTAAATATATATTTTATATATTCAAAATATTTCTCATTATTTCATTTATTTATTTGGAAAACCGGAAAGTAACAAAAAATACATAAAAGATTTAGTAAGTATGTACGGTTTAATAACAACATATCTTATAGTCCATATAATAAATGCAATATATTACGTGATGCATTGAGTCCTAATAATAACTACAAGATACATTTTAGATAATAATAACTTACTTACATTTTCATTTCATATTATTATTATTATTATTCTGCACCAATATTAACTCGAAGACATTAAATATATTTATATTTACATTAATAATACACCGAAATCCGGAGCTATTTAATCGATTATTTTTTTAATATAAAGTTAATACTTGTGCTCAAAAGTAATTAATTCAGTAAAGATGAGCTGGAGATAATTTAGGAGGACCAAGATGATCTATGTCTTCACTTGAATAAACGAGTGGTGATAGAGACTGAGTTTTCAGAACTGGTGGTGGAGGCGATGAAGTTATACTTCCATTAATCATGTAATTGTCGTGATTCTCAATAACAATTGACTTGTTTTCAATAATTTCTATATCATCAACATTTGTGATGATGTCATTGTTGGTAGTTTGATCTTGAGTCTCCTCAAGTGAATTGTTTTCAATTTCTACATAATTATCTGAAGCGTCAACAGTTGATTGAAGAATTGGTAATGATGATGGTGATGATGATAAATTTACATTATCAATTAGATTAAAATGTTCATTGCTCTTTTCAACTTCAATTTCCACATCATCATCTAAAGTATAAGCAGTTGTTACATTTTCAACGACAACTTCATCATCCAAATATTCATGTTGTTGGTCTTCAATTTCCACGTCACCATTGTTTAAATCATTAGTAGTTGGTTGAAGAAATGAATTTATTACTCCATTAATCATAACACCATTCAAATTTTCTGAGACATGAGAAATCATTTCAGCTTTCATATTTTCTTCTACATTGTCAATTGGTAGTAATGAATTTGCATCTTGATGAGCATCAGATAAAGAATTGATGATTGGGTTTTCAGGAGAAGCATTTTCTGTTATGTTATTTGATAAATTATTATGATGTTCATCATCATCAAGAGGTTCAATTTTAGAAATCACAGAAAATTTATGAATAGGAGCCAGTTGTTGCTCAAACTTGCAAATTTCGACCAATACATGTAACTCTCTAATATTATGTAGTTTCTTTAGTTCCTTAATACTTGGTCGTTTCTTTCTTTTTATTGATTTATCTTTAGTTTTACCAATAAAACCATTAGAGTTTATATCATGTACAATTGATTTTATTGGAATTTCTACTTGATTTTCAACTGAATGTGATAGCAAATCTGTTGGAGACATAAATTCTTTCTGTTGCTGTATAATATTAGTTTCAGAGTCAGAGATATTTTCATTTTGATGCTGTTGAACAAGTTTTGCTTCTGTCAATCTCTCAACTTTAACTTGAACTGGATCTAAACCATTGATGACACTAGTTCTTCTATTTTCGATGACAGCCTTAATTTCTTCTTCTTCATCTTCTTCAGTCTTCCTCTGACCACCACCAATAGATAATGGTGTTATACTTCTAGGTACTTTATTTTTTCTAAGTTGTCCACCAGTCTTTAAAAACTCTTGAATACTTTCTGTATGTACACTTGGACGAATTTTTCTTTTTCTACCATTTCTTGGTGGTGGTAATGAACGTTTTGGTGGTGATCGTAATGGTGGTAACTTTAGTTGTTGTTGTTGTGTTTCATTTTGATCTCCTCCTCCTCCTCCTGCTAATGATGATGAACGGAATGTTAATGGAGTCATTGGGCGAGATAGGAATGGTAGTGTAAAAGGTGTGCCAGTAGCTGTAGTTCCAGGTCCACAAGAAGAAACAGAAGAGTCAACTGTTGTTGTTGTTGTGTTGGTGTTAGTAGTAGTTATAGTAGGAGTATTACTGGAAGAACAATCACTTGAAGCAATATTTTTTTGTTGTGTAGTACATTGACGAACACTATTTCTTCTTGGTTGACTTCTTTTTCTTTTATTTTTTCTTTCATCCTCAGATGAACTAGTTGAGTAATCATCATCGGACTCTCGTTTCTTACGTACTAATTCTCTTCTTTTTGGAGTACTACTTACTAATGTAGTAGTTGTCAGACTAGTTGTAGAATTTGAACTTATTGCAGCATCATCATTATTATGCATAGAAGTAGAAGGAGAAGGAACAAGTGTAGTAGTATTAGTAGTAGAATTGTCAAGACTTTCATTATTACCATTATTAGTAGCATCATCATTATCATCATCATTTTCTTTTTTTGTTGGTTGTTTTGATCGTCGTCTTCTTTTTATTGAAGGCAGTTGATGCAAGATTTTTTCTTCTTCTTCTTTTGACATTTGCTCCCAACCACCATTATTAACTGAAGGTGTTCTTAAATTAAAATTAGATTTTGCTCTTACAACTGGTCTAATATAACTAGGTTGCTCAAATCGAATTCTAGGAATTTTCTCTACTCTTGGTACTCTTCCATTTTTGAATTTCTTATTACTAAATCCTTTGACTTTATTATTGACATTTCCATTAAGTTTGATTTGTAAGCGTCCTTCACCAGAAGACATTTTTTCAACTACTAATTTACCATCTAGTAATGGTATAGGTTTAGCACATATATTTGTAGAAATCGTTGACAGAGAATTAGTTTTACCAGCATGTATAATACGTTTTGAAGTAGAAGGCAGTATATGATGTTGTTCTTCATCAGATTCTTGATCATATCTATTACTAATTTCAGCAAGATCTTTATTCCATCTTTCAAATGCTTTTTTCCATTCAACTGAATTTGGTATTGGTAATTTCAATGATTTATTAAAAGTATAATTAAGTTCAGTTTGTCTAGTAGTAGTGGTAGCAAGATTGTCATTACCATCATTTTCAAATGGTTCATCAAATGAACTTAAAAGAATGTGTTCATCATCAGTCTTTTGTAAATATATAAAATTTTCTGCAATATCTTGATCTGAAGGAAAATTTGGTTTCTTCACAAAATGATTTACATGTGATGTTGTTTGTTTGTCTTCATATTGATATGAATTTTTAGTTCTATTACGAAATAGCTTGTTATCAGAACCTTGATAAAATGGATGTATTTTTTGTGGTATTTCAAATCCAGCAGGAAGAAAAGTTTTAGGATATTTTGCTTTTGATCCCTCTTTCACCATTTTAGCTGCTTTTTTAATCATCATTCTTTGTTGAACATCATCAGGTTTATTTCTTCTATAAATGATTTTACCACCACCACTACTACTACTACTACCAGTCTTTTCTCCTACTACTGTTGTTGTAATACGTGGTCGACCCAATTTTCCTTTTAAATTAATTACTCTTGGCCTTTGCTTTATTTTTTCTAATGCTGGAATTACAAAATTACCTCCTGTTTGTGGACGTT
The DNA here is from genome assembly GCA_009869805.1 of Oncopodura yosiiana. Lineage (NCBI taxonomy): Eukaryota > Metazoa > Arthropoda > Collembola > Entomobryomorpha > Oncopoduridae > Oncopodura > Oncopodura yosiiana. Next base: position 41,729 of record VCNE01011715.1, read on the forward strand.
GGTAATAAATTCTTTTCTTGGTTTTTTCACCATTAGGACCAGTATGAAATTGATAACGATATTTAAATTGACTTGACATTTTCTCCAATGCTGAATTTACAACACCAACTGATTGCTGAATATTCTGTTGTTGACGATAAACTCTTTTTCTAATTTTTTCTCCATTAGGACCAATAACAACCTTATAATTATATTTAGAAGGATTTGTCATTTTCTTTTTAAGTTCTTCCATTTCAGCCTCATCTTTTTCATTTTTACGTTTACGAATTCCATATCCTTTTTCAATTCCATCATCATTAGGATCAAACTTTGGCTGTAATGTTTTTCGAAGTTCTGGATCAACTTCAATTGAAGGAAGAGCTTTTTTCTCAACAATTCTATCCTCAAATTGTTCTAAATGAGTTCTAGATAATGTTTTCAATTCTTCACCTTTAGCCCAGCTTAAACTTCCCCAACGACAAGATTCCACAACAATACTTAAGCTTTCACATAATATTAAATCAAGCTCAAGTTCTGCATAACATCTTTCATTTTGCAAAACTTTTGATGCTATATTAGTAAAATTGAAGACAGATAATTGTGGATCATCACAATTATTATCTGGTGATACAAGAGTTTTTTCTGTAGTAGAAGATTGAGAAGGCTGTGGTGATGCAGCAGAGCTCCACATTTGACCATCATCATTGAGATCATTATTATTAGAAGAAGAAGAAGATTGTTGTTGTAGTGGTGGAAATAATAGATTGAAAAGAGATTCAGAAGGATGTAAGGAAAAAGCCGTAAGGCACAGTTGCCATTGTGTAATTGGACATAATGTTAACTGTGATAAAAAGTTGGCCAAAACTAATAAATTTTGAGATAATTGCCTTTGACGAAGAGCTACTTCATCTTTACATTCTTTTTTTGTTTTAAATTTTTCAATCCTATTCCATTCTGCTGTTGTTGACTTAATAAAAATATGAACATATAAAGGTTTAAAATCTTCTTTGATGCCAAACTAAATAATCCAAATAAATAAATAAATAAAATTAATTAATTAATTGAGACTTTTTATAATAAAAACTCACTCTTTCAATTAAAACTTGAGTCAAAGTAAATATCCAATCTCCAGAAAAGTCACAATGAACACCATTTAATATATCACATACTGGTTCACATCCTTTTAAAATGGAAACTGGTATATTTTCATGATTTGTAATTCCTTCTTTAAATTCCAACCACTTGTAAATCCAATTTGTTATATATGATTTGATAATGTCAATATTTGTTTCATGTCGAAGTTTTGCCCATGTTGCAACTTGAAGAAGAGCAATACTAACAATTGGAGCATTTTTCCATAATTGAGATCCAGAAAATTGACAAGTAGAAGTACAAGTTTTTTCATGAAGACGTTTTGCTATGAATAAGATAAAGTCATATGGCCAATGTTTGACTGCCTACAAAGAAGAAGAAGAAGAAAAATCATTTTATTAATAAAATTTACTTAAATGGACTCTGCAGAGAATTTTATAAAAAAAACTTACTTTATCTAAACATTTTTCTTGAAATGCTAATAAACAATAAAATTCTAAATATAGAAAAAACTTTTCTCTTGAGAGCACATATGGATTAAAATCTTGTAATGTATCTTCTTGTTGAGTCATTAAGTCATTATTATCAGCTACCACTTCAAGTCCATGTAAAGTTTGCCCTTTTTGAATAATTACATTTAGGATTTTCAATGCAAATCCATATAATCTTATTGAGCAACAAATAAATGACTCTACACGTAATTCTAATGAGATCACTCCTTCATGTTCCCATATTTTTTCCATTACTGCAATAATTAAAACAATATTACAGATTAATTAATATATTTATACAATATTGATGAAATAGCAATGATTAAAGAACATACTTGGTGCTAATTTAGCAGTATTTTCAAAGGGATCCAGATTCATTACAGTCTTATGATCTTTTGACCAAGGAGTAGTAGTTATAAAGGAACTAAATATCTGTACCATTTTATACTGATTTGGACAATGCTCCTTAATTAATTCACCATAGGTGTTAATGACAGAGTTTAACTTTTGTTTGAGCTCTTGTGAAATTTTCTGTTTAGGATTGATGAATACACTATGAAATACTAACGTGCCAGTTACTCTATAAAAAGTGAATCAATCACAAGTATTAAGAAAATATTATCATCACAAATAATACATAAATTACTTTTATTACTTACCTTAACGTGGTTTCAAAAACATGAACTACATTTTTTAATCGATGAGGATATGAAGAGGATAGTAAATCCCAAGTTGTTATCAGATTTTGAACATTTGCAGGAGAGCAGGCAAGAGCTTGGTAATCTGATCTGAATGATGTCAAGATCTATTTGTTATAAAAATATGAAATAACAAGATTTTTAATTAGTTTAAAACTTAAACAATAGTTTATATTGACAATTTGATGATTACCTTTTCATCTGCATACTCAACTTGATCCATTCTGCTGATCATCAACACTTGATGTCAGACTTGATGCTTAAGAAAGTATTACTACTACAACTTTGTCATTGACGAACAACAGTAATTACTAATCTTAATTAAATTAAAAACGTTGGTTGTTAAAATTTTTGATTCATCATCAGCAGCGAAACAGACAATCTTTGCAATTTTTGCCTCAACTTAAAATTAGTACGAAGAATAGTAGCACGAAATAGTCCCACACTATAAGTTTTCTCAATTTTCAAATCTTTATGAATTTCTCTATGAAAAAGTTTTAGAGTGTTGAAAATAACAAATAAAGATGCATTTTTACTTACTAAATTAGAGTATTGCATTATCTTCAAAATCAAAAGGACCCCATTCTTTAATTTTTCAAAAATCAAAGCCTATCGTTAATTGGGCTGAGAGTTATTTACTTTCTTATTTGTCTCTTATCTCTTATTTCATATGATCATTTTATTACATAATATCTACATTACATAATGTGACTCACATTACGACGAGCCATGTGTTTTACTTTGCCTCTGTACAGATGAATTCTTACACATCTTTTGATTCACAAAGTTCTCTTCTTTTACTGAGCGAGCTTGATTTTGTTACAGGTGTATTTTTGTTTTGAGTCTCTCTAATTCCTATATAATGAAACTCTTACGTTTAACACAACGCTCATTCAAGCCATTGTACATTAGAAGATGTTTATATCATAGTGAAAATGGTGTTTATGGACATCAACCATTAGTTTTAGACAAAATATCATTATTATCAGGTCAGTTTAATTTCACTTGTTACATAATTAAGTAATAAATACGAGAATAGATAACATTTGTATGTTGGGGTAACGTGATCTCTTTCTTCTTGTTAATATAGAAGAAGCTGACAAAAATAGAAATACACATTCCAATTTTTATCGCTTAATTAATTCATTTCGTGAGCACGGACATCGATCCGCACATTTGAATCCTCTAGCTCATGAGACTGACAAGTACTTTACTTTTTATTTATTAGTAAATTATTACTTAACATATAATAAATAAATAAATAAATATATTTAGAGAACGTGTTCCAGAGATTGACTTGAGTCGATATAATCTTGATGAATCTGATATAATCAATATAAATGGATTATTTTATTCAAAGCCAGTCACTAATCAACTTTCTGTAAAAGATGCTGTTAAGATTTTGGAACGTACCTATGCTAGTAAAGTTGGCTATGAATTTACATATATTGAAGATGAGCTTGAGAGAGAATGGTTTGCAAAACGAGTTGAAGAACTTGCATCAGAAGACATACCAAAAGAATATAAGATTGAGCTTGCAAAAGAAATGGCAAAGTCACAAAATTTTGATCATTTTCTAGCTAGTAAATTTTCAAATGTTAAACGTTATGGCGGAGAAGGAGCTGAGACAGCAGTACCATTTTTTATAGAACTTTTTCGCTCATGTTGTGAAAATGGTGTAGATAATATTGTACTAGCAATGGCACATAGAGGAAGACTTAATTTATTGACAGGTTTATTAAAATTTCCACCAGTGAGAATGTTTCAAAAAATGAAAGGAATGCCTGAATTTGGACCAGATGTTAAAGCCACAGGAGATGTTTTAAGTCATTTAAGTACTTCAGTTGATTTAGATTATGAAACTAAAAATGGAAATAAACTTCATTTTACAATTTTACCCAATCCATCACACTTGGAAGCGTGTAATCCAACTGCAGCAGGGAAAGTTAGAGCAAAGCTTAAGGGATTGAAATCTTATGATTATTCTCAAACTGGAACAATTAATCAACCAGCAAGAGTTCTTTGTGTACAAGTTAGTGGAGAATATTTTTAAAAAAAAATTTCTTTTTTCCTAATATATAATTATAACTTAATTTTCAAAAGGTTCACGGTGATGCTGCATTAGCAGGACAAGGAATTAATCAAGAGACATTAGGATTTGCTTATGTACCAAATTTTCGAACTGGAGGCAGTGTTCATTTTGTTGTTAATAATCAATTAGGCTTTACAACTCCACAAGATAGAGGAAGATCTTCTCGTTATACTACAGACATTGCTAAATTCATTGGTACTGCTTACTTTTACAGTCCAGTTTGAGCGCGTAATATCGTTTGTTCTTCTGTCAATATACACACACACAAGGAAACGAAAAGTGATTTTTTTTGGTTGTTACTAATTAAAGATGAGTCATTCAGTAGTAACACGAAAAGATTTAGTTAATTCTGGGCAGTTTGACGATCAAGAATGGTCAAAAGTTCACCGTGCAACTAGAAGTCAGCCAAAAAGAGAAGGTAATTTGTATATAAATATAATTGTATATCATATATAAATAAATAATACATTTTGCTGTTTATTTTTCAGGTCAAACTATTGCAAATCAAATTAGATCGCTTGTCACTCGTCATAATTTAAATGGGCAAGGAAATAATACTCTACCCATGGATTGGACTTCTTCTACTTCTACAAAATGACAGCCGACTCTTTAGAGAATTAAGAAATAGTGTCTGGCTTATTAAAACGGGATACCGGAGACCACCAAATCGTGGTTTAACCACTACAACATGTTGTCGCTATTTTAAAGAAGATATCAACGAGTGAGTGTAAGTGCAGTTTTTATATATTAAATATATTAATAATATATTAATAATATATAAATATATTTAAATATATTAAGAGACTCAGTCAAAATTTTGTTTTTCTTTGTTTTCTAGACTGCTGTATAGGTACCACAATGAAGCACAATGGATTTTGCATTCACAACAAAGACCTACGCTGCTGGGCTGTATGTGAATTTAGAAAATTTAAAATTATCAAAGGAGAAAGGATCGTGAACATACAATTCCATTCAGTCAGTTTGAGCCATCTTCAATCTATGGGTATTTATAAAATTGATGCATTAGTACAATATCGATTACGAAATATCTACACTGAACATCCAGAATTAAAATCATATGAGCTAGTTCCCATTACAAAAAATCAATATATTTTGATGAAGGTGAGATTGATGATGCCAAAGCTAGAAACTTGGTAAGATCGAATTATATATTTTTGATGGATATATAATTCGTGATATGAAAAAATATAGAGTAGTATGTGAAAGTGGAATTATTCACATAAATAGCCAATCCACCAGAGATGTAATGGACGAATTGGCAAATAAATATAATGTGGATCTTGAAGTAAAAACACACGCTGGCTTTCTACCATCTCGTCCTGGAAAATTAACTGATGGTAAACATAAAGTGTATTTCAAGCATAACCAAATTACAATTTATGCTGGAAAAAAAGTAGTCGTGGTTGGAATAGTTTGCCAAACAATTTACCAACAGCATATCAAACCCAGACTGGAAAAATACTACAACGTAGTACAGTAGCACAAGAGTTCTACACAAATGCAGAATCAATAGACTCATTAGAGGCTCTTTTCATCATCACTTTATATTTGGGATCAGTTTTCCAAAGAACCAGACCACAGTTTCTTGGAAGAGCTGACTTTATTTCATATTGGTGTATGAATAAAGAAGTACAATTATCAGCATTTCGTAATATTAGTATTGACGAATTGCAAAATTGCTTTGCTTACATGTTTGACTGTAGCATTAATAAAATTTAAGTTGGTGAGACTTTTTAAATTATATTTTGCTTTGTATTACTGGAAACTAATCGAATATTTATTATTTTTTGTATTGCAGGTCTACACCATATCATTACTATTATTAGATTCAGACTTTATATATTTAAAATAGTGTAATTCTGAAGTATGTATGTATGAAAAGTAATTAAATCATGAACCAGTATTTTGTTTTGTATTAATTAGATTAGAATCGATCTCGTTCATATTCTTCTCTGTAATAGTATCTACTACTTCCTTCAATATCATTAACATTAGTGTAATTTAGATAGAAATTTTCAATACACCCAATAAAATTTTGAGCTATTAATAATCCTTCTTGTCTGTATGGCGTCGAACCAATATATAAAACTCTATTTAAATCCAAATTTAGGTGCTCCGGTGATACATGTGAATGGAGATTACCCAGAAGAAGTTGTAAAAGCAACAAAATTAGCTGTCGAGTATCGACAAAAATTCCATAAAGATGTGTTTATTGACCTTCAAGTTTTTAGACGACATGGTCATAATGAGATGGATGATCCAACATTCACCAATCCTACAATTTATAATATTATTCACAATAGAAAGTAAGATGTAACTATTAATAATGGTAATATATGACACTACTACAACTACTTTATGATTAGATCCATTCCTGATTGCTATACAGAAAGATTACAAAATGAAGGTATACTTGATGAAACAACAGTACAATCTGCAGTTAATGAACATAGCAAATGGCTCTCTGAAGAGTTGAAGAAAGTTGACTCATATTCTCCTCCAAGATGGTTTCTTCAAGGTATTTATTTACATTTGATAATACTGTTTCTCTCTTGAATTAATGACACTCGTTAATTTCTACAAAAGGAAACTGGAGTGGAATAGTACAAGGAAATGATGAAATTACTACATGGGACACTGGATGTGAAAGTGATTTACTTAAATACATTGGTGCAAAATCAGTTCAATATCCAGAAGATTTTAATATTCATCCACATTTACTAAAAACTTTTGTCAAATCTCGACTTGCTAAAATAACAGCAGGAACCGGAATAGACTGGGCTTGTTCGGAAGCAATGGCAATTGGCTCATTATTATATCAAGGATTTGGAGTACGTTTTAGTGGTGAAGATGTTGGAAGAGGAACTTTTTCACAAAGACATGCAATGTTGGTAGATCAAAAAACAGGAGGAATATTTATTCCATTAAATTCTATGATTCCAGAAGGTCAACCAGAATATCTTGAAGTAGCCAATACAACATTAAGTGAAGAAGCTGTACTAGCTTATGAATATGGGTATAGTTTAGAATCACCAAATAATTTAGTTTGTTGGGAAGCTCAATTTGGAGACTTTTTTAATGGAGCTCAAATTATTATTGATACAATGGTTACTTCTGGTGAAACAAAATGGATGTTACAAAGTGGAATTGTAATGTTATTACCACATGGACAAGATGGAGCCGGTTAGTGTTATGTATTTGTATATTAGTTACTTCCGTTATTCTTGATTTTCTAAATAACAGGTCCTGAACACTCGTCATGCAGAATTGAAAGATTTCTTCAACTAACAGATTCAAATGAATATGGGAAAGTTGATGGAGATTATAATAATTTCCAAATTGTCAATCCTACAACACCAGCTCAATACTTTCATTTACTTAGAAGGCAAATGGTTAGAAATTTTAGAAAGCCATTAGTTGTTGTTGCACCAAAAGTCTTGTTACGCCTATCAGCAGCAACTTCTACTCTTGCCGAAATGTCTCCTGGAACAAGTTTTCTTCCTGTCTTGAGTGATGATACTGTTCCAGCTTCTAATGTTTCCAAACTTATTTTTGTTTCTGGTAAACACTATTATAATCTGAAAGATAAACGTGATGAGTTAAAAAGACAAGATGTAGCAATTGTCAGGTACGTTTATTCAATTTATAATAACAACATGAATGAGCATATTAAAATATATTAATTGGACTTTTTAAGAGTGGAATCATTATGTCCATTTCCCGTACGAGAAATACAAATGGAAATTGAAAAATTTCCTAAAGCAAAGGGTAATAAGAAAATAGGTTATGATGGAAATATACTTCCTTACAATAGCTCATATTACATAAAATATTCTTCCAACTTTTTGTAGAAATTATTTGGGCTCAAGAAGAACACCAGAATCAAGGAGCATGGTCATTTATTAAACCACGGTTTGAAAATTTTATTGGAAGACAGGTTCATTTATCTATATATTTAGTCATTACAAAATAGAAATTTTGGTATAAAAATAAACATTGAAATTATTATAGATAAAATACTCTGGAAGAGGAGTTTTGGCAACTCCAGCAGTAGGCGTTTCACAAGTTCATCGCAAGGAAGTTGAAGAGATATTGACAGAACCATTTATGTGATTCAACTAAAAAAATAGACGAAATTTTATTGACTAAATGAGTAAATAAATTATTTTAATACTTATAATTAACCTTGTCGAAAAGCGTTGTTATTTTGCAAGGCTTTCAACAATAGATTTGACATAATTTATAATCTCTGGTGATAATTTGAGTTCAGCAAATTCATTATCAAGCTCATCATTACTCATAAATCCACATACAATTCCATTGAGTCTTGCAGCAACATGAGAATTTATTAATTCTCCATCACTTTTAATATTTAGTGCACTAGTCAATTCAGGATAGCGTTGTAGCCTACAGATTATAGTACATCGACAATTTTCAAATTTGTAAAAGCTTTTAGAGTTTAAATCAAATGTAAGTAGTTTACATGAATTTCTGGTGATAACCTTCAGCATTTGTAAACTGAGTCACTGGCAAAATTTTTGTACGAATTGCAGTCTTATAATTGGAAGTCTTTTCTTGCATAGATTTCTCAGCAGCTTCCTTTTGCTCTGGAGTACTACACCAAATAATAGATTCATATTGTGTCAATTGCTTAGCTGTAGGATCATGATATTTCCAAAATATTTCTAATAATTCTTCATATGAAACTTTCTCTGGGTCATATTCAACATCAATTGCTTCTGTATGGTCTCTCCTACAAATTCAAATTAAATGCATTATAATAACAGAGTCAACTCAATAAAAAAATTATAATTACGTTACATACAAATCATAATACGTTGGCTTAGCATAAGAACCACCGCTATATCCAACTCTTGTTCTAATTACACCGCGTACAACACCATATCTTGAGTCTAGGATTAGTTTAATAAATAAAATTATTATAATCAAATCAAATATTTTTTCTATTAATTTTTATACAAACCAGGATCCCAAAAACAATTCATAGCCACAATAAAATGCTCTCCAGTAACATTCTCATATAATTTATCACACTCATTCATTCCTTCTATTGGTGGTGGTAGCATTGGTTTAGATGCATTCTGTGATCCACTATAAGAAGCTTGACCTGAGCCAATATTTCTACTAGTGGTAGCTTTATTGTCATTTCGTTTCTTTTTTGACATCAAGCATCCCATATCTGCATAAGTTTTTGAATTTAGAAATGTTTACTATTACATCTACTTCCTCGTTACATTTTGTTATCATATTACATGCAACTTATTGCTTGTCACAACTTATGACATTTCATGGATATAATCCAAAATATCCATAGCAAATCTACTATATATTACGACAAGAAGTGATATCAAATCACATTTCCGTATTGCTCACAAAAACTTACTACTACTGAATTGATGTTACACATAATAAGATAAGCATGTACTATGTGACACAGTATGTTATTATTATAATGTGTGTATGTCAAATCAAGATTCACTACAAGGCGAAATCAATGATGATGATAATATAATATGCAAAATGTAAAGTAGTATACAGAGAGTAAGTTATAGTAGTAGTGAAATAATTCATAATGTACATATGCAAAAGAGAGAAAAATGAGTTAAATGATGTTGTAAAGATTGACCTAGTTTTGTGAATAAAGTTAGTAGTAATGTTGAGGCAGTGATTGAATCAGTTAGCATAAAAACTTTGTTATTATAGTGTGTCACTAGTGTATTAGTGTGTTTACATATTTCATAGTATAATATGCAAGATTTGAATAAAAACATAAATGTTCCTCTCATAGGCTTAGGAACGGGAGCTATAAAACCTGAAGAAGCTGATCGTGTTATTAATGAAGCTATTGATGTTGGCTACCGAGTTTTTGACTGTGCCTTACTCTACGGCAATGAGAAATTTATTGGAAAAGCATTTTCAAAATGTTTTGAGTCTAAAAAAATTAGACGTGAAGAAGTGTTCATTACATCAAAGGTAAGAACTACAATTAATAAAAGTAATGTCAACAAGAAAGATTACGTATATATATGTATTGCTTGTGACAGCTTCCTATGATTGGAAATAAACCAGATAAAGTTGAGCACTTTCTTCGTAAATCATTGAGAGATTTGCAACTGGCTTACTTGGACTTGTACCTTATTCATTTTCCTGTTGGATTTGAGCTAATTGATGAGAATTTACATTTTCCTAAAGGAGATAATGGACAATTGTTATTGGACATGAAGACAGATATAATTGCAATTTGGAAGCGTATGGAAGCACTTGTTGAATCTGGACTTGTGAAACATATTGGATTATCAAATTTTAGTCAAGAACAAATTCTTAGAATATTGGACGTTGCCAAAATTCCACCAGTTAATCTTCAAGTAGAATTACATGTCTATTTCCAGCAGAAAGAACTACTTAAATTTTGTAAGAAACATGATATCATTTTGTCAGCATTTGCTCCATTAGGAAGGTGATTACTTTTTAATAATAACAAAGTGTTCCATTGATATTTACTTAATGATTTGTTTTTGTTGACGTCACAGTCCAGGAAGAAAAGATGCTTTCAAGTACGTTCATACATTGTCACTACATAATATAAATACTAATGTGAGTTTAATTCTTTATACGTGTATATAGAAGCTCAAATGGCATTCCTCAAATTCTAAATGATCCAACAGTTATTGAAATTGCACAACATCATAATCGTACATGTGCTCAAGTTTTACTTCGTTTTCTCACACAAAGAGGTGTAATTGTGCTACCAAAAAGTTCTACTGATGAAAGAATTCAATCAAATTTCAAGGTTCATCATGTTGATTTAAATTTATTTATTTCCTACTTGCACATATATAATGACTAACAATATGGTGTTTGTAATTTTTTTTATAGATTTTTGACTTTGAACTAAGCTCAAATGAAATGAGGAAGCTAAAATGCCTTGACAGAGAAGAGAAAGGTCGCTCATTTAATTTTCTGGAGATATTTCAAGGGTACTTCCTACTTTGATTCATATATCTGTCACTGTTATCTCTATTACTAATATTATGCACTTGTCTTTTTGCAGATTGGATAAACATCCAGAAAATCCATTATTGAAATTGAGGGAAATAACAGAATCAGAACAATAGATGATAGAAGCTGGTGCATATAGATATACCAATTACCATTTTATTACCAATTTAGTTGCATTTCAACATACATTTTTTTGTATATAATACAATACTATTATATATATCATCTTCATACATTAATAAAAAATAGTTATATTTGAATAATTTCTTCACTAAAAGTTGTATAATGGTCAATTTTGTTTCAAAAATAAAAATTCTCAGCAGCTCTTTCTCATTTTAAAAATGGAAAGATATTTTTCACAATTTTTGGATTGTTGACAAGTTCTCTTGAAGACATAGCAAAAACATAAGAAGTAACTGCAAGACAAATGATAAACATTTCACGTGATGAAAATCCCAGGACACTGTGACGAGTTGGTACTGATAATGCAATTGTATTTAAAATCATAAGTCCTGCTCCAATCATTCCCATTGTGTTACCAGCCAAATAAGAAATGTAAAGATGAGATACAATTGAGACTCCAATCACAAGTTGAGTAGTATAGACAATAGCTTTGTTGCGACGTTGAAGCCAACCAATTAATGGAATAAGGCTAAGAACTATATGTAAATGAGCAAAGACTGAAGGATGATAAGTGATCCAAAAAGTTGTCACAACAGATGGATAGCCCAAAATTACAGTTAACCAAGCTAAATAAAGGGAAATTATGACAATTAAAAGTTGAGATTTATATAGAAGTGCACTCACCAAATAAATAATGCCATTGTAAGCTAATATGAGCTTTATTTTGGTCTTCTCCTTCAATGTAATTCAAAACTACAAGAAATGTCAATATATTGTATTTTATAAATTCTTCAAAGGTGTCATAATAATATAAAATGAACTCATCAAGTCTTACCAATTGATGCAACTCCACAAGCATTAGATATAAATCCAAAAATGTACCAAAGACAACAATAAATTAACAAAATCAAATTGGAGCTTAGCTCTCTCATCACAAATCCACCATAAATGCAAGATAATAGACCAATGGACTCCAAAGTGGCAAGAAGCCCATTATTAGTAGTGGACATCATCCGGAATGATTTTATTATGAGAATTCTTTTTTCAAAATCAAAAAGTGACGTTCTTGACGTAATTTATGTTCCAAGTTTTTATTGGCTCATGTGGGTCATTGAATTATGATGTGTAAATTGTCATCAATCAACAAGGCTTCATTCATAATGTACCTAGGTAACTATGTATATTGGATACGAAGAGGAATGCGAAGTATGAATTGATTGCATTCATGGTCCGTTATGACCAACACCACTTCTCTCTCTAATGTAACCCAATTACACTTTTTAGTAATGAACCATATACCTGTACACACAGCTGCTTATGATATTTTATGTAGATTTTATTGCATGACGTAAAAATAAATGCAACAGTCTCAAAATTTCTATTCTTACCTTAGGTCATAATCATTTCATACATTATTATGGAATCATTATTTCCTGCATATCCAAATGCATCTTTTATAAACCTCTTCCCTACATTATCTTGTCTTTTATCAAGTGTAACCACTGGTACACAGAATTACACAGGGTATATATACATCTATTTTTATAGTGTGCATCATAATCATAAATATTGTGTTGTGATTAAAATTATTTATAGATTTCAAGTCTTTAGAACAACACTCAATTCTACACTAAGCTATGAAATAGTCAGTAGAATTTATCAAACTGATAAATTTGACTTTTTCATTCCACCAAATGAGAATAATCATCATTCTGATTTTCTTGTGTGTCCATCACAAAATGCAAATATAAGACGACTTTTTAATATATTTGGAGTTCATTATCAAGTTTTAGTGAACGATGTCGGCGAGTAAGTACGCTACATTTTAATTTGACATATACATCTTTGGTTTCTAATTTAATTATCATCTTCAGAAAAATTTCATTAGAACAACAAGATTATGAAGCACAACATTTGGCTAAAGGTGAAGATTCTGAAATGGATTGGAAATCATATCACGACTTGAGTACTGTAAGTTGATTACACGATTACGTTACGCTCCTTGATTAATACTTACTAATTATTGAAAGATTTACAAATGGATGGACAAAATGCATAAAAAATACCCAAACTATGTCACCATCAAAACAATCGGAAAAACATATGAAAATAATACTATTAGAGTAATGATAATCAGTAAAACATCATCAAGAGAAGGAGAAGAACGAAAAAAGAATAAATTTTCAGCCTGGCTACAAGGAGGACTGAGTGGACGAGATTGGATTAGCACAGCAACTTCTACATTTATAGCAAAGAAATTAATTAAAGTTGCTAGTAAAGGAGGTCCTGATTATCGTTTATTAAATCGTTACACTTGGTATATTTTACCAGTTTCAAATCCTGATGGATATCACACGACACGAACTAAAGTAAATAAATTAAAATAAAGTTTATCTCATCAAGTTTTTAATTTCACTTTTCTGTAGGATCGACTTTGGAAAAAAAATCGAAAAAAATTTTCTGATGATTGTATTGGAGTTGATTTGACTCGTAATTTTGAGTTTCAATGGAATAGAACAGGTCGGAATCATTGTTCACCAAAATATGCTGGTGACAATCCAGCATCTGAATTGGAAACACAAGCTATACAACAATACATTGATAAAGAAATTGTTGAAATTGAGTTATTTGTAGATATGAGTGCATACTCACAAAAAATTTTACATCCATGGTTCTTTCAGAAGAAAACTACTCAAGACTGGGAACTATTGGTAAACTTTTGAAGATTTAATTTAAATTTTTTAATATAATCACTAATATTTTATTATTTAGTCCCGTTTATCTGGAAGAGCAGCAAATGATCTACACAGAGTTAATGGAGTTGTCTTTAAGCGTGGACCTGCTGCTTTTATAGCAGGTATAAAAGTGGAACTATTACAATAAATTGTGGTTTATATTATATATCTTAATATTTTTAAAAACAGGAGCTAGACATGGAAATAGTATGGATTATGCTAGAGAGACTGGACATATTAAATTCTCATTTTCCTTTATTCTAAGAGATAATGGTTTGATTAAAACTTTCGAGTTGTCAGTACACAATTTAATTCTAATATATTTTAGGTACACACGGATACACTTTACCTGCGAACCAGATTATCAAATCCGGACAAGAGACATTTGCAGCAGTCAAATCATTAGCTGATGATATTTATGAATATTATGATGACAATTTAAATAAAAATAATAAAGTTGAGCAATAATAAGTGAAAATTGCATCTCTGTTGATTTTTCATGATCATGCAAAAAATGCTGCAAGATGAACAAAGAATTGCATAATTTACATACACAACCCGCGAATACAAAAGTCGTCACATTTTGAATTCTTCTTCTTCTCAAAAAATAATTTTTGTTCACTGTTGAAAAAAGTACTAAATTTTGGTAAGTTTTTGGTTATACTAATTAACTAAGAGCCTCTTTATTATCTGTTAAAAGCCCGAGATTGTTGTACTAAAACTATAATATAGATTGACATTACAAATTAGTTATGTAAATGTGTAATCTAATGGGCTGATTTGCTGATTATTATTATTTGATTTTATTGTTGTGAATTACAGATAATCAATCAGTAATGGTTTTACCTGCAATATGGGCTGCACTCAGAATTTATGCTCCTTATTTAATGCTTCCTGTTGCAGCGGTATGTAATTTTATATTCAGTTTATTTTCTAAAAATGCCAACTCTAATTATGCTTCCTGTTTAAATTAGGTTGTTGGAGTCGTTGGCTATAATTTTGAATCCTTAGTTAGTAGCAGATATACACCTTATAAACCGTCGATTGCAGAAACAAGAGATGAAAGACAATTAAATGAGATGAAGTCTACAGTTGATTCATTAGCTGAAAAGAAGTTTGTTCCTAAATCAATTTTTGAGACTAACATGTCACCTCAATTGGTCAAAGAGAAGAAGGAAAGTAATTAGCAAAATTAGAAGAGACGAGTAATTTTTGTGATAAGATTGTAAGTCTCATCTTAATAGTTATATTAAATATATTAAGAGAATTAGAAACTTATGCTTGTGATTGTTTTACAGATGTAATTGAGACTTCATTTAATCACTTTTAGTATTCTGTAATTGAGTCTAGAAAGAAAATCATACTAAAACTAGCATGTAAGTGAATAGAATAAAGTAATTTAATATACTATAGTTTGAGTGAATATGCTTTGAAATTCAAAATAATGTTCAGTTTATTTTTTTTTTCGACATTATTACAAGTACAAAAGGTATTTAGGAATTAATTAATTATAATTATATGGTCTTCATACATACGCGATTACTTAAATATCTATTATATAATTGCAGTCATACACTTATAAGTAAAAATTCATACAATGTATAAGTATTAGCGTCTTGTTTAAATTCACACAGTAAGTATCGGTAACTTAAAATTAAAAAGAGAAAAAGTTTAAATGTTGTCACAAAATGAAACACTAAAAATAGTCAATATATTTACAAACTCCAACTTCTACCATTCTCAATAGTTTCAGTGAACACAATTACAATAGGTCCAGAATAAACTGTACACTTCTTTCCCAAAAGAGTAGATGAACCAAGACATTTTTGAATAACCATATCAGCTTTTTGTCCTTTGTAAATATTTTCAGCCTTGAAAGTGACTTGTCCATCTTCACATTTGAGTAGACTTTGAGAATTGTCTTCACAACAATGATTAGCTGTAATTGTAATTTTAGGTAAATTATGAGTAGTTCCAGCAAAATGATCAATCAAAGTGACTTTGTAATATTCTTTTGGTGGAGAAGATATTGTTGTTGTAGTGTTAGGATGATAGTTTTTATTAGGTGTCACTTCATTATTATTTGGTTCTGCTGGCAACTTTTTGTCATTGTTAATCTCTTCTTCAGTGATATTTGTTGAAGCAACAACTCTTTCTCCATAAAGACTGTAGTTTGATTCATCATCAGTATTGATATTTCCTTGAAACCACGAATAGTCTTCAGCAAAACAAAGAATAGCTGTTCCTTGAGCTTCTACTTGATTAATACGAGCACTAGATAAGTGAGTTCTTCTACTTCTTCTGCTTGTTAAAGGCATTTTGTTAGCAGGTGTGATTGTAACCTGATTAGTTGTCTCAAGAAGAATACTCATTTAGTAATAGGGGCTACCTAAGAAAAGATAGAAAATATACTTGATTAGTTAATTAGCACTTAAAACTTGAAAGCACAAAATAAACTCACAAAAATGTAGATGTTACACAAACTAATATGTTCTGATAAATTACTAACTATAGTGTATAGTCTTTAGTTTTTTCTTCTCTCTCGAGCAGTAAATGTTTTCTGTTTAGAGACAGAATGTCTACTGATAGTTTGTAAACTTTTCAACTTTATTTAGTAATTATAATAATCTCTTTAAATTAAATGTCTGGTGACTGCTGTCATCAGCAAATTTACGGAATACTACTGAAGAAATAAAGAATGGAATGTGAATGTCAAACAGTTTCATCTGTCAACTTGCTGATGATGGTACTCTCATCTTTTAATGCTGAAAAGCACATATTGAACAGAGCTGCTGAACCTTGAAGCTTCCATTTGTGTTGTATAATGCTCTCTCTCTGGAAGAGTACTAATAAGCTGAATTAAACCAGAATGAATGACGATGGAAAGAAAAAAAATATAGGGGTCAACTAGTTTTTCTTGTACTTTGTACTACTACTATAATAAAGAGAGATCTTTCATAGCTAAGGATTTACATATATATCCGTTGTTAGATACAAAGTATAAAGTTCACACTACTTCAGAATTATCCAGGTCTACTATCTTTACTAGACGTCAAGCCTATAAAATTAACAATTGCTGTCTCTTCAGTGTATAATATTTACAAGCACTCTGCTGTAACACGACTAAACATTATTATATAAATATATCTCTTGACGTACATATGTGCATTATTAGTTTCTGGACTTTCTGCTTATCATAATAAATCCAGAATCTCACTAGTTTATTAGAGAGATTAGTAAACTGTCAATATGTTACACACACTCACTCATTTTTACTTAACTATATAAAATGACATTTCAATATTTGCACATCTATTACGACTTTTAAGTTAGTTCTATACTACTACTACTATATAATAATTGTGTCACCTTTTTTATTTACTGATTGACCTTGTCATACTTTGATTACTTTAACCCGAGAGAGAATGTATGGAGTTTACATCAGATTTATGAGTTGTATTTAGTCTTTCCTATATCTATTGTAAGTATATTTCTTCACAATTTGAAATTACTTATAATTATATTTGCAACTGGACTTTTAAAATAATCCTTGAGCTATATAAGATAATGATTTGTAACTTACTTGAAAAGATCAAAAATTGGATGGCTTGCTGAAATTATGTCGTCTACTACAGTTTGTTTTACACTTTTTTGTTTTCTTCACAATTGTATAGTATAAGTATTACAACACGTTGTTGCTCAAGTTGGCACACTTCCGAACTCAATGAACAGCAAGTGAATACTCGTTGTTCTGTTTGCCGTAAATGTAAATGAGAGAGTGAGATGATGTTGTTTTCAGTAACAGAAGAGACGAAATGAAGAGTCTCTTTTATTACAATACTGTGTCATAGCCAGTAGTGTATCAGTTTAGTTAGTACTCTAATGCCTATACAGTATATGGTATATAGTCGACCTTCAAAATGTTTTTTCCACTACTCATTACAACTCCATATAGTATATGAAATCTTCTGGTAAATATTTATCACATTGATTTGAATTGTATACATATACTTTTACATGTCCCTGGTATAGCCTACGCACGAAGCCAATAGGAAATATTTGAAGGTATATAGAGTCTACTAGAATAGTCCGGTTTTATTTACAAAATGCATGCCTTTGATGTTTTTGAGAAACTGAAAAGCATATAGAAATTCTTACCTTGAGACTTAAAGGGAGCAGATGTTAACGACCGCTTATGAGATTTTTCCTAAATTTTCTACATTACTGTATAGACTGTAACGTTTTTCTATTCACTGTTTATCATTGTGTATACAAATTATAATCAACCTTGAGTATCTTAGCAGACGACAGTTACGGAATCAGTTTTCAAGGTTTTCTAGGCATCATCACTTTAGTAGTTCAGTCTAGTCTTACTTAGTACTACTGTATTCTCTATTCTGTATATATTTATAAGAGAATTAACGATTGAAATTAACGTCAAGAGAAGATGCTACATAACTTACTTAACTTACTAATAACAGTCTAGGTTAGTTAACACTTGTTGCGAAATAGCTAAATGGCCTAGTGACATAGAGTGAAAGGTGGTGGCATGATGTCATATGTATATCAAAACTGTCTTATAAGATCATCATCAAAGTAATTTCATCACACTGTGACTAAAATTACTTTCTTTCATAACCAAGAGTATAGGTATATATATATAGACTCAAAATGTTGTTACTGTCGCATTTCTGATTTCATTATCTAATCTGTTGTCCATAATGTGTTGGCCTCTCATTTTAAACAATGCTCCTTTAGTGTTTTAACACTAAAAATTAAATCGCATTCCATTTAATGATTCCACACAGGGTTCATTCATATAATGTTTAGAAAGGGCATATAAACAATAATGCTTCATTTTGATGCGCAAAATAGTTACGTAATAATTGTGATACCTAAATTCAAGAATGTTTGGACATGTATATAAGGTTGTTTACTTATACTATTATATTGGTAAATTTCCACCAATCTCTTTTTGTCTTCTATTATTATACCTACGTTTGTACTGATTTTGTACTCTGTACATAGTTGTTGTGGTTTGTCATTACTTCAGGCTATGTGGAAAATTTACAATATATTATTAATGTCTTCATGTTAAAAATACATCAATGGTAAGAAATATTTATAAGCGAGTGTTGTATACACAATCAATGTACTCCAATTTCTTATTAGTGAATGAGATGACATGGGAAGTAAACAAAAATTGACGTCAAACAAAATCTTGTAGCTTTGAGATCCTCCCGGATCATCTCATTATCACTCGTTTCTCGCATTAAGATTTAAATTATATACTCTTACTCAACATTCTTAGATTACTACATACATATATTCATATATGTAGTCTTTATTATTATTTTAATACAACAATAATGACACACAAAAATAGTCCATTCATTTTTGAAAAGGTCAACTAAAAGTAAAAGGTCATATTCATTTGCTATAAGTTTGTTTTGATAGGTACAGTGAGTGATAAGATAGAGTAAAACAATATAGTATACAAAAGCAAAGTAAAAATATGAGAAGAGATGAAGAGACAGAGGGACATTATAAAGAATATCAATAAGTTTATATATGTGTTTATGTATATTCACAATTAAAATTTCTTTTTGGCTTTTTTGTAGGATACATAATAATTTTTAAAATATTTATATAGGAACTTGAGATTTTATGCCCAAGCTTGTGGCACTTTTGTTCCTTCAGGAGGTGGTTTTTCACTTGTATCATCTTTGGCATCTTGTAATTTATACGCTGATTTAGTAATAGCATCTTGAATCATATAAACTCCATACATAATACTATAAATCCATCCGACAATAAAAATAGCTGTTAGCAATTGGATTGCTCCAGCAATTACACCATATTTCACTCCTCTGGAACTTTGTTCAAAATGACACCTTCCACAACACATTAAACTTGCAGCTCCAATGAATGTTCCTATATAAATATATTATAAGAAAGTGTATGTATAATTTGAAATCCTCAAGGGATTTCTACTATCTTTATATGATCTCATGTTTCTTACCAATTCCTGGTAAAATTGTATTTATTAGGCAAAGAGCAACGGCAAGAACCAATGGAAGAGTTGGTACAGCTTAGATTTAAATTAAATAACAGCTTTATAAATTATATATAAAATATTATAAATTTATTATACCTTGTCTCAAAAGTCCCATTTTTTCACTCACTTCCAATACTTCCAATTTTGTTCTGTTTCCATCTTTATCTTCCATGATTAACTGTTTTAAAGAATGACAACATAAAGTAACATTTAGTGTTTGAGTTAGTTTTTATTTCTTTTTGTTATTTTTGCAAAAACTTTAATGTTTATTTATTGCAAGTGATGTTGTACTTGTTGTACTAGTCTAAATCTGGCAAAAGTAAATATTTGAGAAATAGTTGGTGAAAATGATAGCTTCTTTCTATATACACTAACTAGGCTAAAACTTTGTGGTGTGATTTTTTAAGAGGTAGTGTAATATGGCTTAACTTCCTGTGTATAAAGACTATTATATATCATTCATATTATGTTATGTTATTGCTTACGACATACAAAAACATAACACCCATTAACACCAGTTTAAAAACAACGTAAGTAGTTCAGATGCTAGAAATGACAACAGTCTAAAATATTGCTCTAGAAGATCTCTTGTCTACAAGTCTCTTAGTAAATCTGGTGGTTTAGCCAAACATTCAAGTTATAAAATAAATTTTACGTTCTACTTGCTTAGCCACCACAGGTTTTTGTAAAGATTACTAACGTCATATTTTTTTACTACAGCAAGCTCTTCTTCTTCTTCTTTTCTTTATTTATCGTTTTATCCAGAGTGCTTGCTACTCAAGAAGAAGGTATTAGCTAGAGACACATTTAGTATAAATACAAGCACTTAAACTTACTTTTTTCGTAGTGTACTAAACTAACTATAATACTGTTCAACTAAAGTAAAATGTATATAATACGTAAATGTAAGATATAAAAATAGTGTTGTACTATATACTACAATTCATGAATCTCATATTTTTAATACTATATATCATGGTATTAAACTGATTCCGACTTGGATTTCATTTTTCCTTTCTGCACATGCAAAGATATGATCTTGAGTTTTATAGAAGAGTACTAATAGATATAGAAAAGAAGTAGTACATAGTCGAAAAGAGGAAGAGAAGGAGTATTCTTTTTTCTAAATTTATTCTTTGATCTGTCATGCTGTAAAAACGAGATTTCTCGCACAAATAACACAACACATGTCAACTAACAATCCTTGCTCTATATGTAAAAGAAATGGGAATATGTACATATCTCAATTTATTGTAAGCGTATATATATGTAGTGTACTACATAGTACTCGTATGCAATGTTTGTAGATTTTCAAATTTAGTCTTGTCGGGCAAAAACTTTTTTGTTTCCTGTTGTAAATGTCATGTCAGAGTCAGAAAATTTTGCCAAAGCTATTATATGATATGCTTGTAGAAAAGAAGACGAGAGCAAATTTCAGTGAAAATGCAATGTGTGAAAATGTGTGTGTGGTTGTGTTTATGTAGCGGTCCATGAGAGCTCCTATTTTTTCATGACCTCATTTAATTTGCCACTTTGTCTACATTCTACATTATAATACTACAACACTATAAAGAAGTAACTTCCTTCCGATACTTGTCATACTTATTTCATCACCTCAGTGGCAAAATGTTGCAGAGAGTAGAAAGAGAAATTGCTTACAAGACAAATTACATTCTTAGCTTTTCTAATAGCTTCCTTTCTTTACTTATTCTCTGCCTTGACTTTATTATAGCACTACTACCACCTTTCTCTGCCTGTCACTACTCACTAGCCTATTTCTTTTTTGGCTGTTGTTGTTGTATGTTACGCTATTCATGAGACTAGATTATTTTGACAAATAACACCAACATCTGTCTATCTCATAATCTTGTTAGCAACTAAAACTCAGTGAATGTATATGCATATGAAAATGAAAACGAGACAACACATATAGAACATTATTATAGATAAAAATGTAGATTTCCACCTGATTTCCTTCACGATAGACCTTCCCATCAGCATTACTCTGATGAGACAATCTACGTTTTTCATAACCAATTCCAGCAGCAGATAAGAAGCTTGATGAGCCTCTTCGTTGCTGATTGCTATGAGAAGAAGACTTTGGGTCCAGTAAATTTTTCTCTGGAGTTCTACGGTTATTCTTTTCTTCTTCAATATCTTCAAGTTCCATTAGCTTAGGTTGGCCCGGCGATGACATTTTGATGATACACTATACTGTCTCACTTATATTCAAATGCAAATTGACAGAAGCTCTCAACTTTACGAACGACCGACTTTTCCTGAAATTCTTGAAACAACTCACTCACAGTATGTTTACGTGCTACTAGAACCACAGGAAATAACTCTGTGATGATGTTATTTTATTAAAAGTGATTTCACCAACTAATAATAGAAATTCTGAAAATTAAATTTGTTTCTTGACATCTGTGTTCATAATAACGAGAGGAGAAGAACAGAAAAGAGGACTGGCTATCTTATTTCTGCTCTTGAAGGTTAGTAGTAGTTTCTATCTTGTCTTTTTCTAATAATTGGAAGAGAGAGAGATCTTGTAGCAGCTGGAGATGATTCAAAGTACTGCTGAAGACTAACAAAGTCTGCGGTACTCAATAAATGCTCCATGTAATCTCTGTTGAAGTATAACTAACAGGCCGGAAGTGTTGAATGTAGTTGACATGAGTATAAAAGACTTCGGGGAAATTCTACACATGAAGTCTTGATTTTTCGGGGGAGTATTTTTTTACTACCCGTGTGTATTTTCTCGGTGACTGTAATTTACAAGAATCTATTCTGCTTCAGAGAGTATGCAAAAACTTTTTCTCACTATGATTATTTTTAAATATTTTCCCTTGTAAGTATGTAGCAGTGCTCTGATGACGAAGTTTATATGTTGTTTGGAAGGTTTTCCCTTTACGATTTATTCATGCATAACTTATTCTATGTTCTTGTCAACACTACCGTAGTATAATGTATGTATAATACATTATGAGAATTTCGTAAAAAGATCAATGTTACTGAAATCAATTCCTACAAAGCATAAGACAAGATTGACTTGCATACTTGTGCAAGTCTAACTCATCAATGCTAATGGATTTTTTTATGAGACGAGCATAATATATAGCTTTAATTCTTTGATATGACGCAACTCTTTTAGTCAAATTCTACTAGCATTTTCTAAGTAATTGCTTTTTACTGTAGTTTCTTCTTCTCTGGAAAGAAACAATCAATGTATGAATCTCTCTTTAGTTGGATTATTGCTCTCTCTTGGTATTGCATGCTACGTGACAGTTGTATAGTTTTGTTTTATGCCATAAACTTGAATACCTATACGCAAGTTTTGCGCATAAATGTGTGCGAGATCTTAGTCACGAAACATAACATAGGACGGAAATAACGTAGAGTGTCATAAAAAATCTAAAAGTCTCAAGAGAGAGGGGAATGACATATACAAATGATTAGGATCAAAAAGGCGCAAGGTTGGATATATCTATGTATAATTTGTTTTGTACTTTTATTTTATTGCACTCTTGTTTTCTTGGATTATATGAAATAAAAGGTCATTTGCTTATATATACATTTTTTTTAAAAAAAAAAAACGTTAAAACACTTGTTAATTTGGAGATGTGAAGAAACGATAGACGACTTTATGACTGTATACTTTTCCTGGATTAACGACAGAATTTGGAAAGTTAGGCTGAAAGAGAGCAAAAGAGCAATTAAACATTTTTACTTCTTAAAGATCAATATCAAGCTATAACGTCAAAAAGTATATACCATGTTTATTGCATTAGGATAGTTTTGTGTTTCCAAACAAAATGCACCATGTTTGTAATACTTTGCTCCTTCTTTTCCAATTATTGGATTTCCTTTTGTTTTTTCTGGAAGAAAGTTAGAAGTATAGAATTGAACTCCAGGTTGGTTTGAATGAACTTCAAGTACTCTTCCATTTCTCGCTTCTTGTACGCTATTAGATATATATTTAAATATTTATAATTTATCATCTACTTTCAGTTTTCAAAAGAATTTTTTCATGATTCTTACCGAGCAACAAATCTAATTTTCTCATCATTATTCCTATTTACACAAAAATTGTGATCATAACCATTTGGGCCTGGTGGAAATTTTTGTAATAATTCTCCAAGGTTTTTATTAGTTCTTAGATCAAATGCTGTTCCATTAACTCTTTTAAGTTCTCCTGTAGGAATTTGTGTATCATCTACAGGAGTATAGCGATCAGCATTCAACAATATATGATGACCTTCTAATTGTTTATCAGAATTTTTATGTCCAGATAAATTGAAATATGAATGATTGGTCAGATTTAGTGGAGTCGGTTTGGTAGCAGTAGCTTGAAATTCTACTTCTAATTGATTATCTTGTGTTAATTCATAAGTAACATGAGCCAATACTTCTGCTGGGTAGCCTTCTTCTCCATCTCTGCTTACATAACTAAATGTAACTTTTTTCCCAGCTACATGAGACTCCCATAATTTCTGAAATTAATAATAGCATTATATTAAAAATTAATATACATCAGCAGTGAATGTTTCTTATTAGTACTTTATCAAATCCTTTGAGTCCTCCATGTAAATGATTTGGCCCATTATTAATAGTCAATTGATATTTTGTGCCATCAAGTGTAAATTGTCCTTTTGCTGTTCTATTACAAACACGTCCAATTGATGCACCAAAATAACGATTTGTGTCTCCAATATAACCATCAATATTATCAAATCCTAGTACGACATCTTCTAGTACTCCATTTTTATCAGGTATATTAAGACTTGTAATCGTTGCTCCATAATTAATTATTTGAACACTCATTCCAGTAGATTTATTGGTTAGTGTAAATCTTCTTATGATTTGTTTCTCTTGTGGATTTTCTTCATCAGGTAGAAATCCAAAGGTGTCTTCCAATATTTCAATTTCTTCTTGTCCTGACATTTTGAAGTTTCCTTATTCCGTGTCACTCTAGCTCTGTCTCTGTAAATAATGAATAACTCATTAGCTTCAAAGTTATATTTATAGTCCTGAACATATTGATGTCGTAGCATCATGCATTTTACATATGCACATATTATGAGGTTTCATATTATGTAAAATTATCTGTCTCATACTAATGCCACGCTAAATGCACGTGTATTCTATTCAATATTCAAAGCATATTCACTCAAATTAGTTAATATAACTTATTACATGTGCACAACAAAGTAAACAAGCTAATCTATTGTTATTCTGCTTGGCGCAGTTATATTATCCTCCTCATCATCAGTAATCTCTCTTCTCAATGGCTACAAATCATTTATTAGATAAATATTATACTTACACGTGTGATGAGTTACAACTTGAAGTGTCAAATGAAGGACAACAGTCAAAGTCAAGATTTGATGAAACTCTGCAATTGTTATGGAATGATGCTCAAGCCAAAGGATTATTTCGTTACACTCTTGGAAATCTTCCTACCAAAATCCTTCCAGGAAAATTTGGTTTTATTACTCAAGTAAGTTGTTGCAACCAGTTACACAGGCAAAATATTAAATTTTTATAACCACTAACCGCTCTAGTTCTACACATGCGAAATTCATCATCAGTTGTTTAGCCTTGAGATCAGTTTTTTTACTGGAGGTTGAAAACTTACAAGAAGCTTGCAATGTGTGGCGCTATCAGGCACAAAAGTGGAAGCGTCCATCATCATGACAGACTTTGTTCACTAAATATATACTTTGTTTTCTATGATTTTACAGTTGAATCCAAATCGAGCTCATAATCGAAGAAAACCACAGCAAATTCAAACATTGAAACAACCATTTAATCCAAATGAATTTAATTTCAATCATATCAAAGATGATGAAATTCTTATGAAACTGAAACCATATTGGAGTAAACAAGAAGAAGAAGAAGATGGAAATAATTTAGAGCATTTGATATTGATTAATGTGAGTCCATTGGAATTTTGTAATGTATTACTTACACCATTTCGTAATCAAAATCAACCACAAAAAGTTACTGTTGATGGCTTACGATTGGCAATAGAAATTCTACTCTTGAGCAATTCATGGTAAATAATATATGTAATAATAACTATCATCTATTTGCAGTACTGAAATAACTAATTTCCATGTTTTACAGTAATTTTCGAATGGGCCTCAACAGTTTATGTGGCTATGCTTCAGTTAATCATCATCATTATCATGCATACTACCTTGAACATCGTATGTATATCGAAAACATGGTATGAAATTAAAAAATAACATATCTATAATTAGTTTGTCATCAAGAGTAATTCATTTTTATATGCATTTGCTTCTATATTTGTCAAATATATATATAGAACCTTGAACTAGTTAATGGTCCATGTATGAAAACTTGTAGTAACTACCCTTCATCAGGTTTTGCTTTCATTCTAACCAAAGAAAATGAAAATGACTCTTCTACTATTGTATCACTATGTGAAAATATATGCAAACTAACAACTTACTTTGAGGACAATGATCTAGCACATAATCTATTTATGACAAGAGGTTCCACTAAAAATATTAAAGGACACTTTGACTCTCTACGTGTATTTGTATGGGGAAGAGAAAGTAGTTTTGGTATGTTATTTTAACCTGATTCAATTAATAGTTTATGACTGGTATTGATCTACATATTATTATTAAAATGAGCAGGTTCCAAAGATAGCTCAGCTTTTAATCCAGCGTTATGTGAAGTAGCTGGGCATTTTCCTATCAAAAGTTAGTATTTAAATACTACTATTTGTAATTATACCCATGAGACTTTCTTATTTTTATTACTCAATCTATAATTTGTCATTATAATTTGTAGGCGAAGAAGCGTTCAAGGATCTTACTGAAGAAAAGATTGTGGAAGAGATGCAATCTTTATGTTCTCCAATTTTCAACCGAATATTACAAGATGTTTCAAAATTGTACAGTTGACTGTCCTAAATTTTAAAAGTTTTATACTAACTTTGTACAGACATATAATATACTCCTTCGTAATAAATGAGAATTGTATAATGCTGCACTGCAATGTGTACAAACACAAACATATTCTTAAATATTGGCAAGAAAACAAAAAGTATTGAGTATATGTTAGTCACTTTCTTGTCTATTCATTGTGCATAATTAGATTTAATACTTCTTTCTTTCTTCTTCTTCAAAGTCTATAATATAACATAGTATATAACAGTAAAATAGGAAACGGGAACACAAAAATGAAACATAAGAGATACACACAAAACTCTAGAAGAGCCAAACAAACATTCAAAACCATAATGTCAAATAGATAATTAAGGTCTCCTCAAAGCTAGGTAAATATAGAAAAACATCTGACTGGTTTATGACAAAGTAGGTTACTATTTAGTCATTTAGTGATGAATGACAAACAAAATTGCAAGTTCACCTACATACAACTACAATGAGTACACAGCTAATTGGAAATGTTTTTAAACATAATTAAAATTAATATGCCTTGCGGATCTTATATTATTAAATTGACGTCATTTTGCAATTATTATAGTTTTAATTGCATTTTCCTATAAGAGAGTTGATGGAAGCTACTATATAGATAGAGACGTGCATTCATTTAATATCCGGAGGAATATTGAGTTCCTGTTTTTTGTGTATATTTTATTACATTGTGATATGTATTAGGACTGCGGTTGGTTAGTTGCTAGAAGGGAGAAATTGAGAATGACAGAGTTGGACAGGTTGATCATGAAATATTGAGTCTCTACATAATGTGCAACAAAGGCAGTTGTGTAGTTTTCTAGGGTCTCTACAAGTCTCTCTCTCAGTTAGAGTTGTATCACTATCACTAATATACCATATGAGAAGCAGTTAAGATTGATTACATAACTAAATGAGATTGCATGCCACAGGATTAACAATATGCACTATATGTATTGCACTAAAAATATGTTAAAACTTTAAAATCCTCATGTAATTCTTTGAGTGGGATGCAAAAAGACCT
Source organism: Oncopodura yosiiana (assembly GCA_009869805.1). NCBI lineage: Eukaryota > Metazoa > Arthropoda > Collembola > Entomobryomorpha > Oncopoduridae > Oncopodura > Oncopodura yosiiana. Next base: position 70,009 of record VCNE01011715.1, read on the forward strand.
TCAGTCATTTGTCTAGTTTATCCTATACTTGTAGGTACTTCTGCTGTCTCTATTGTACCTTTTCTCTATGTGGTGTTGTTGCTACAACACACAGTGCCTAGTGTTACCCGGTTCGGTTTTTTGAGCCGTCTGGTGGTTCCAGTTAGAAATATAAGCGCAGAAGCAATCCCCGAAAAATATATATCCCTGATTCTCTCTTTTCCTTTAGTCCGTCAATGGCGTAGTGTGTCAGAGTGCGAGATATTATGTACGTGTAGAAAAAAAAGAGAAGAAAATCTTTCTCTTCATTTCTTTCTCTCTTTCTCTCTCTTCTCACTTGTACATGTTTTTTAGAATTCGAGTGGAAAAAGTTTTCTGTGTTATTTTATCTGTGTTACTTTTTATTTAGAAACTAGTTGAAATTTTGAAATTGTATACAAGTGTGTGTCCATGTGTCCAGGTAGAAGAAAAACTTATTCAGTGACATTTACATTGCACAGTTGTAAAACCAAGGTATGTAAAAAAAATCTTTACTATATAACTAGTACACTTATAACTTGCATTGCAACAATTTTTTTACTATATACTTTTTACCATTAACAAGTCTGAGTTTGCGGATTGTATAATGTTTGTAGCGTGCCAAATTTCATCATCATATGAGTATACTTATATATATATAATAGAAAAAGAAGTACTGAAAAACCTTCATGACATATACTCCTACATATTTTCTTTAGTAAACTTTGTATTTTTAAGCAGTACTTTGTCTATGTATTTTCTCGGATGCAATACACTACATAAATATAAAGATAGACTTCTTCTTCTTCTTCTTCTACTACTGGTTATAACACATAGAAAGAGAGTAAGTAACTGGCAAATATAGCATAGTAAGTAGATATATATTTTATTACTATCAGTAAAGAAGATCAACATTAGACGATATATAATGTGCACTAGCTTTACTTAATAGTGTATGCACATTAGAGAGAAAGGGGTGGTTATCTTTTTTCACTGTAAAGTAAATATCAACTTGAAAAAAAGTATAAAGAACCTATGTAGTAACAGTACTAGCTTTATGTAGTTGACTATTTACTACTTGTATAGTGACGATCCCGTCGTCTATCTATCTACTATAGTATATAAGTAGTAGTCGTTAAACTCTTTTCAGTTTGAAAGACTTTGACGAGATCAGTTAGTTGTAGATTCAGTTGTTATTCTGTCACCAGAGAAGAAGTAACTTAAAGTGTTCGATGAGATTTTATTTTTATCTCTTACATTGCGGCATCAGTTGATATTACAATACCTTAGGTACACAAGTTCATCAACACTGAAAATCTTACTCAACTTTTTTTACTCAATTTTGTGAAATCTTCTTGTCTCTTTGAAGTAAAGTCTCAAAATAAGTGAATCGTCATAATATATATTTGTCAAGTGTGGTTTTCTCATGTTTATCTAATCTACTGCACAACAACAACAACATAGTCATCAACATGGGAATTAGAGAAGGTTCAGTTTTCACATACAATACTGATTTTTGGTACGTTGTGTTGTTGTATATATCTCTCTCTCTGTTGTATTATAATAAGTTTGCATGCAAAATCATAGATGTATATTCTCTTTGGTAGGAAATAATTTTCTTTACTTCCTTCTGTGCTATTGTCCATTTATTAAACTATAGTGGATAAAGTTGTGCTATAAGAGAGAGAAGAGGCGTTCAAAATTCATTATTCTTTCTACAATACTGTTTTGTATTAAAGAATACAAGCTTATAAACGCTGTGGTGTTGTTGCTGCTGAATTTGTGTGTGAATAAAACTACAGAGCGAGAGCGTAGAGGTTTTTGGTTAAGTCTCTGTGGTCTTTTTGCCTGCAAAAGTACTATTATACTTTTCTGTTGTATGGTGATGATGATATATAGGAGAAAATAAGCAATGTGTATAGCATATTCTATAGTGAGTTGAAAAGAGAGTAGTAGTAGCAGTTTAGGTTTGAAAAGTGTTTCTCTGCTTGCTAGACTGCGACCCTTTACGTACAAAAAGCCATATAATATACATACGAAGAGAGAGAGAAAAATCGATATTGTGAGGACATGCCATATGATGCAAGGCTGTGTACTTCTAAAAGAGTTTCTCTCTTCTAGAGTAGCATGATTTTCTACATTATGTGTAGTTGAGTTGCTGGATAAAACTGGAGAAGAAGAGAAGAATCCTATCGTTATTACATCTATCCATCTTCTCCAGTTTCTTCTTAGGCGAAGAAAAAACGTTAGAATCTCTATATAGACACAAAAATTTTAGTTGCTTTCACTCTACTACTACTGTTAGTGATGGTGAGATATGAACGACCAAAAAGCAAATCGAGAAAAGTCATGCATGATACATTTCTATTTTTTGCATAGACAAAGAATATGTGCAAAATATTAGCAGAATTTTTGTATAGGAGAGTCCAAAGCAATCTATCATAATAATAGAAAGGTGGTATTTTCCTTTCTGACTTTTCTCTTATTGATATTGAATATTGAATGAAAAGCTAGCATGTAGAAAGGTTTCATAGTCATTAGAACAGCAATATGTTTATTGAAAAGGTAAATACACACTTGATTCATAACTCTCTCTCTCTTTACTTCCTCAAAGGAAAAAGGAATTCTAAGTGAGTGAAAGTAGAATTAGATGAAGAGAGACCATTTGATTTTATATGTTTTATATTATGTAATTGTTGCGAGTAACAGGGTGTGGCTATTAGAAAAATGCATTAAGAGGAAATAAAATTATTGGACTCTCTAAATCGATTGAAAGCTAGTGGAAGTGGAAGTAGTTTATTGTATATAAAACAGCATTGCGTATTGCGTCAGATATATACAAAAAACAAAATGTATGTATCCTTTTATTATACCTAAATTGATGAATATGAATGAAATGACATTGGGCCATGCAATTTGCTTTCTAGCCCCATACGACTCATTCATGTGACTGTGACGTGATCGATTGATTTATTTTGAAAAAAAATAATGAAGCTCTCCAGTCCAAGCAAAATATGTATATAACATATTAATTTGAGCAAAAACTTGTGCACGTTTCTACTCCATGATAGAAAAATTAGGTTAATTAGTAGAAGCTTCATAAGTGAGCAGTGTTGGCTGTGATGTCTAAAATATGAATAATGTATACAGAGCAGAATATATTAAATTCTAGATTCTCTAATCCTGCTTTGCTATACAGTGAATTAATGAAGATATCCTTCTATTGCAATAGAGAGAATCAAAAGTGAAATGAACTTGAGCTCAAGTCTCATATTTTCTAGGTTTCTTTCCGTATAACATAGAGTCGTTGTATTATATTGTGGTAATTGCATGGATCAAATGACATATATCTAGCTCACTTCTACTACAACTGCTGCTTCATTTCACATCTTCTTCTTCTGTAAGACTTGAGGTTGTTCTTGAGCAATATCAGAGCTTCTCTGTTGTGGTAAAAGTATATAGAGTGAAAGCATTTACACATCCAGCATCAGGAGTAGAATATATTATTTGATGAAATGTGAAGAAAGAATCTTGTACCGGAACTACACTACTAATGTACGGATCAATGAAAGTTTGATAGTGAACAGAACACCAAGTCAAGTCAAGACGTTTTCTGGATAGAAAATAAAAGAAAGTTTAACTTGCTTGCTTCTCTATATAGTTTCTCTCAGTTTAAGAAAGAAAACCAGAGTATATATCTAGGCATTGGCCATACCATAACTCAGTTAAAGTCTTCTCTCTTTTGCTTCATTGCTCTCTACTTTATCCATTTTCTCTCTCTCTCTGTATAATATTTCACCTAATCATTTCAACAGTCAGCAACGATGAAATTGTAGGACTTACTTTTTATTGTATATTGCTCTCACTACGCGGTGAGTGCACAGTTTGCAAGAATTTAATTTCATCCAATTTTCTAGAATAGTGTATAATCAGGTGAACTTGTTATGGAATAAAGTGGAGACTTAATCTACTAATAATGTCGTCCTTGCTGTTTCATTTTGTTCCTATTAAACAGAATATTGGCATAAATAGGAAGGCGCGTGTCTATAGAATAAGTTGTTGTGTGTACTAAAGTATTGAATAATTCATAGTTATGTAGTTTGAGAGATTGAGAGAGTAGCAATATGCAATAGGAAAGTGAGCAAAGTCAACAAAACCATTATACTACACTAACTAATAGCATTTTGTTTATAGTAAGTAACTAACGTGCTGTGGAATACATTGTTTTAATTAGAAATGGCAGCAGAGCAGACTATGCAAATGTCAGTTTTCTTAGTTCTAGGTCAATTCCTTCATATCATAGAAACTCTCCGGCTGTTGGAATTTATATAATTGTATACAATGAGCAAATGATTGTCTATGCTTAACTATAGAGGATTATAAAGACTTTGAAGACCTTAGTATTTAATTCAGGGTTGAGTGTCAAGTTTGAGATAACATTTTGATAGTGTAAAGTAATCTCTCTGAAATGCATCATTATATAATTCCTCATGCTATTTTCGTCTACAGAAGTGAGAAGTGTGCAAGTAATAAAAGAAGGATTTTCTACACACGTTTGTAATTACAGTCTAGTGTTGAAAAAGAAATGCCTAAAAATAAATACATGCTAATAATAAAACTTTACGATAAATAAACAATAACATACGGATACATATGTATAATCTACCAGTTCACAGTACTCTTTGAGGATTATAAATATAGTACTAGGCTTTGTATCATTTCCTTGAATTTTGAAATTTTGTTATTCTTTCCAATGTTTTTGCTACTAAACTGAGTGAGTAGTTGTATTTATCCTTTTTTCCCAAGTAATAATATCAAATGCGTGTGTAGACTGACGAATATCAAAATATTTATAAAATGGTAATGAAGACACAACTGACACGAGACATGAGAAGGTCATATTAAAATAGTATAATGAAACAAAATGCTTTTTTCATGAATAGTAACCTAAACTAAGAAGCATTTAAATACCTAATTTGAACTTATTGGAGGTCACACAGTGAATTATTATGGTTGCGTGAACAATTCCAACTTATGACTGATGTCCCTTGTGACTTGATATATTTTCCTACTGTTTTATGTGTTTCTATCCTATGGATTAACTCTAGGTACAAGTTCATTATGATAGTGCTTAGCCGATCAATTTGTGAAAAAACAGGATTATGGCGATGTAATAATGTTATATGTACTACGTATATAATAATCATAATATAGTATTCTCAATAATGGGTGTAGCATAGTATAGAACTAGACACTATATAGATCAATAAAAACAGCCGGGTGCTACATGCATATACTATAGGATATATATTATATTATGTTTCATAACACAAAGTGTCGTTTCCTGTACCTTTATCATCATTATGCTTATTATTTTCCATTTGTGTTTGTTTTGTTGGTAGAAGTCAATAATACTATGTATAATATACTTGCTATATATTTGCAATGTGGAAAATGGACACAATATATAATTTAGTTTATGACATTGTGACCTCTAAAATGTTGAAAATGCACCTGACATTAATTATCTATCATTTGAATTTCAAAAGTCAAGAGAAAGTCATAGAGAAAACATTTAGCGCCTTTCTCTCTTTGTTCTACTGGAGCGCGTCTCTTTTCCAAGTAACGGTCGTCTCGTTGTTACTCATTTGAACACAATTTAAAAAAGTTGTTTTTCATGGAAGATTGTGATAGTAGATTTCATTAATTAAAAAAAGTAATTTATACTAATCTTCTTGTGTCTTTTGCTGCTTTGTGAATGCTGAAGGATTTCAAAGGTAACTTATATTCTAGTGCCATTACAAAAGTATTATATTATGTGTTTGGTGTTTTTGTAATCAAAAGGAGTTTCATGCAAGACTCTACATTAAAATTTATTTGTGTAATAATGCCAACAACTTTGAAGTTGTTTTGTATTATCCAAACAAAGTAAAAGTATATTGCGTGTTTGTAATGTAAAGGCACAGTCACAAAATTAATTAATGCATACATAAGTTTTGGAACTGTCGTTTTCTTTGTTTTCCAGTAATGGTAAATTAGCATTAGTGTGTATTAAATTCAATTATATGTAGAATAAATAGTAAGTAGTAGTTTGTATTGTGTATAGAAAAAAACAGCTGCAAGAGAATTTTATTGTCATCAAGCATTGAGGCAAATTAAAAAAGGAAGAGATAGAAAGAGACAATAAAATGTAGCGTAGCTGTGAGACTCTCTACATATTTTCTTTTTATGTGTTACACAATTTTATTAAGATTGAGGTACAAACAATACGTAGTATTGTATCTTTTTGTCTTTTCTTGTTTACGTCATAAAACTACTCGACAAAGGTGGTCTGCCAAGTCAAGTTCAAGCAAAATTTACTAAAGAGACCTTGAAAAATTTACTGAAGCATTTAGTAAACTCCTATTTTCCTTCTAGTATTCGTAGTTCCGCTGTCTTCTCTTTTTGTCTTGGTTCTCTTAAGAAGAAGTTATTTAAACCAATTAGCTAAACTAACCTATCTAACCAATGCTTTTACCATGAATATATAAATGTTTAATGCGCCCTTCACTCTTTGCAATACTCTACTTTGTAATTATATTTCATCTGCAAACTTGTGACGAAATTGATTTTTGATATATAATCAAATTACTAATATAGACTATTTTATTCTTTAAAAACAGGAAAGGGATCCAAGGAACAAAACAACAGGAACAACAACGTCATAATGCAGGTGGAGACGAGAGTCCTAGTGTAGTTTCAGCAGACGTTAACAACAACGATAACTGTTTTCATCACATAACAATGACATCCGAAGATTTGTTACAACCTGGCCATATAGTCAAAGAGAGATGGAAAGTGGTAAGTTATTGTTCAAATTTTAAATCTAGAGAGAGAGTAAATAGCTACAGGATATTGTAGTGTGAGACTATATATGAGTAGTTGATAATTTAATCATAAAGCACTTTAGAAGAAAGTTTGGTTCATAGTATATACTGCTACAAGTGTGTTGAATGTACAAGTTATGACAGTTTTAAAGTTCTAAGAAGTTTGTACTAGCTAAGAGGAACAAAACGAGTGAAAGTAATTTGATACTCTTGTGTGCTTACTTAGTTAGTTAGAGTTTACTGTAAGACTCGTGTGAGCAACTCATTTCTTCTGTTCTTATAAATTCAGTACATTGGCCCTAGTCTTTTAGGAGAAAAGAAAACTGTTATATTATTTTAGCCTGGTCATATATAATATCTTCTATAGTGTTTAGTGCAATTATGAAAGCTGAGTAGAATGACCCTAAGTTGAATTTCTTTTCTTCACTTTTTCTTTGCGTGTCAAACCAATTCAAATTGGATCCTGGTTGGTTGAGGAATGACATTATTGCATGTGGAAAAAAGGCTACTCAATTTTCTTTCTTGAATAATGTAGTACACAAGAATGTCAAGTTCCAAAACTTGAGTAGAGGAGGAATATCGGAAAGAGAGTTTAGAAGGTCACACTTTTTTTGCCACACAAGATTGAAATTGTTAGCATGTCTTTCTTTATCAATGATTTCTCACACTATGTACACATAAAAAGTGTAAAAGAGCTATATAGTAAATTCTTCATCCTAGTTTCGATTTCAATTCTTGTGATTCTGACTGACGGCAAAGAAAACTGACGTCGACTATATATTTTATCTTGTTTGTTTTTCTTCTTATGTACTGAAATGTACACACACATAGCTTTTTCTTGTTAGCTTACTGTAAGCTTTGGAGTAGAAGATGAGCTTAGTGGAATAATTAAAAGCAAGAAGATTATACTTACCTATACTACTAGGAAAGCTAGAGAACTATACAGAGATTTTTCATCAGCTTTAGTTGTTGGTCTATATATAAATATCTCTCGCATCACTAAGTCACTAGACTCATCTCTTCTTTTTACATAGTGACTGCTGTGATATAATAATATATCTTGCGTATATAAAAGAGTTAGAGAGTACAGAGTGCACTGCGTAGTGAGAATTTATACTCAAGTCAAATCTTTTCTTTTTTAGTAGGGCAAAGGGTAAAATTGAGGCAGATTCTACTAGTTGGAATAATTATGATCTCCTTTGTAATTGTTAGTTGATGCGACGATGATGTCAAGGAAAAGCGAAATCTTGTGTCTCCTCTCATAGAGAGAGACACAGTGAGAGTAAAAGTTATTGGGAGTTAAAGAATCAAAAATGTAGTTGACTTTGCTTTAATTGTCTGAGAGAGTTGACTTCCAAGTTATATTCCTAGTTAAATTAGGGAATGACATATTTATTATTTGTTGTGAAAAATTAGATATAGAGCACGGTCAAATTCAAATTGTAAGCGAATTTCAGTTTCTATTTCTATTTGTGTTTGTAACTGAGCCAAGTCTTAATTACCACCGAAGACTTTGAAATTCGATTTTTTTAAACTTTGTTATTCTCTGATACTCTGATCTGTCAAGATAAGAATTTTTCTAATAAGAGTTTTGTACGCTTACAGTGGATTAATTTGATAAAATGGAGCTTTCTTCTACATCTCGGTAGACTTTTTCAAGATAAACATACACTTAGTTTTGTGATTGTAAGTTTCATGAAAATATGTATCATAGTCTATGGTAACATTAGATGCTGAATATGCTGATTTAGGAAAGATTCCCATAAACTGTTGATAGTTAGCCCTCCTTTTATATTCATAGAATTTTTCTATAAGTAGCGGAATTGTAAACACATCAAAGACGTAAATTGATTCGAGTAGCTTCCCTTTTCTTTTTTAAAAGTGAAGTAATATTCATCTTTGCTGTTGGCTACACTTTTTATAATGCACTAGTATAGCCATACTATATAGGAAGTTGATGTCTTGAGCAGATGAGATGAGGATTAGCATTTGGCCTTGCAGAAACTTTTTCGAGTGTATAGTTTTGTTAGGTAGAAAAAGCAGTGTATATTCTCTTGACGTACGTACTATTATTCTGGACGGAAAGTCTCAAGACTCAAGAGAGATTTGTGTGGTGCATACATATCTATCTCTTGATACAAAAAAGTTTAGCATATATATACAAAGTTTGATAGTATAAGTAGCACCAAACAATCTGATATTGATAGCATGTTAGATTGTATTAAACATCCAAAATCCTTTCTGATCCTTCCTTCTTCTCTTTCCGTATAGCATGGTTTGTGTGTACGTATGATATAAATGAATCCTCAAAGGATATAAATGGCACAAGTTTTCTAAATCCAGTTTTTAAGGATTAGTTGGAAGAAATATTATTATAGAGGATGAAGCATTCAACACTTGAGAGAGAGAAAATCATTGAAGCAACTTTATTTCCTTACCTCTCCAACATAATAAAGTAAATGTGTGTCCCATCATAAAAAGTTTTTTCACAAACTAAAAGCAACAAAGTGGACATTACATGTTAGCTTCTCTCTATATATATGTATATATTCTTCTTGTTACAACTTTTTTCGCTTGCTGTAGTTGTGGTTGACTTTACTTTCTCTAAGCATGAGAACAACTTTTTCCTTCACTTGACCTTTTTCTATATAATGGTCTAAGTGAGACAGAGGAGGGCGGAAGAAAATCCATGTTACTTTAGCTATATTGGTAATCAAATTTCCCATGTTTCTTGGCCATTAGTTTGTCTTTCACGTACTACATATATGTATGTATGTATGGGACTATATAAACTTCCGTAGTATGAATGGTCTACATATATATAGTAGTGTATGCATGTAGAAACAAATATTGATTTGAGTGATGTGACATCATGAAACGTCAACGTCAACGTCAAAAAGTATTAGTTACTTTTGATGTAGTGCTGCAGTAGTATATTATATTACTATCTCACTGTTATTGTTCCAGACAACAGAATCCTGGAGGCTAGTAGCAAACAGCAATGCAATGAAAGTCTTTTCAATTCAGTTTGAAATAAAAATCTTTTTCAACGAAAGAACTCAAGGGTGAAATTAAGACTAGTCGACTGTAAATAAAATGAATGAAGAAAGATCTGTGATATCATGTTTTTGTGGTTCAGTCGTGATTTGGTTTCTTTTGTAGTTTGTTCTCTGTCAAAGGAAAAGCTGTTGTCAGTGTCGTCTCTCATATCTAAATATTATGCTCACTCATAGAAAGATAGTTCATTTAAAGACTACTTGCTATAGTTATAAACTAGTCGTATATATAATATTATGAATGGTATATACAGCTTATATTACGTCCTTGTACTTCTTTGGAACACTTCCATTTGTTGTATCATACTCTACACAGATGCTAAGGTGGACACAAAAGAGTTGAGGAGGATAAAGAGCTGGTAAAAACATATTGTGCTAGCTTGAGCTTTCTCTCATAATAAATATAGAAGAAGCAGGGAATTGTATTTTCGTTAGCAACTCTGTAGAGCTTATTCAAAGTTGTAAGACACGCAACCAGATAAATAGTTTGGCTAGGATTTTACTTTACTTTTGTCCAGCTTTTAGCAAGGAAAATAGAAAGTATTGATTTCCTTTCCTAGTTTTAGTCTATGTTAAACTATCTTATGTATAAAATCTTCGCTTTTAGCTTTATTCCATTTGAAGCTTTGACTCATTGACTCTTAAGAGTGCTTTACAGAAAAAGATCTCTATGTAGGAAATGAAGCAATGATTCACCTATGTACATACAAAATGTCAAGAGTATCATTAATGCAAAGAAAAGCGTTTGTTCTTTCGTCGTTCTAGGAAATGATATGCTTTAAGGTATAATAAGTTGACATATGACCATGACACACAGTTGGTGGTAGTTTCATATCTTCTTCTATCGAGTATGATTCAAAGAAAATACGATTCTCTCTTGTGTATATAAATCATGCTTGCTGTCATTATTGTAGAGTCTTGCTTCTGAATCAATGAACCATAGTAGGCATTTTTGCTATAAAGTGCATTTATCTTCAAACTATGTACTTTTATATAGTTTCACTACTCTAAACTATAGACTAGACTGCAATAATATATAAAATGTTAAATGAGCACGTAGTGTAGTACATCATGATGTGATTTTGATTTGATTTGATGGACACAGGTAAAGAAAATTGGTGGAGGTGGATTTGGAGAGATATATGAAGGTGTCGATCTAGTCACGAAAGAACAAGTAGCTCTCAAAGTGGAGTCAGCTAAACAACCTAAACAAGTGCTGAAGATGGAAGTTGCTGTACTAAAGAAATTGCAAGGTAAGAAAAAGATGAGATTCACTAAATAAAAGTAACTACCATAAACGAAAATTTTATTACCTCTTCACGTAGTATGAGTATCGTGTACTGTTATATAGATTCTGTCTTCTTTCTCACTTTCTCTATAATACATAGAGTGTAAGAAGGAAGGCATGAAAGTTTTTTTAGATCTTTGTGCACAAGTCTCAATGTTATAGCTTATGGCATGGTATAAAGTTTATATTGAGTATCGAAAGTATAAAGTGAAAGTATATAGAGTAAAAAAATAAATTATGCTTTCTTCAATAAGAAATTTCTGTTGCTCTCTCTACTCTATATAATATATATATATAAAAGAAATATAAAAGAATTGAGCAACCTATAATCAAAACTTGTTCGCAGTCCTTTTCTTTTTCATTATTTCTTTGCATTTTATGCTTGGATAAAAAATTGGTTTCTTCACACATAGAGAACTCGTACAACACCTAACAATTTGCAAGGTAGTACCTTATAGCTATAGCGTGTTTAATAAGGCTTCAAGTTTCAAAGCCTGTGACTGTAATTTTCTTACATTTTTTTCTTTCACTCTCTCTGTATATATAGAGAGAGGTGAAAGGGCAAATAGTCATATTTTTTCACTGTCATCTAGAAGAAATGTGTTTTTCATCATGATGGACTAATAATAACACTGCATATAATAGAAACCTGCATGTAGTTCTTTTTTAAGCAAAAGTATTAGAAAGCAGCATATACGTTAAGGTCGTTTGGTACGAGATCAAAAAATCGAATATTGCAGTGTATAGTTTTGTAGCAAAGTACTAACCAGTGTGTTTTTTGGTTGGTAGCAATTTCTCGAGGTCAGTTTTTGTCCTCGTCACCAGAATAATAGTATAGAAAGAGTCCTCTTCTAACTATTTTACTATATAGACATTTACAAGTTCTTCTCTTCATGCAGTAAAAAGTTGAGGAGATCAAGAACTCTAACACTACAAAAGTGAAGGAGGTGTGAAGTAAAAACAAATTTGATTTTTTCCATACATATTGTATGCATACACTGCTGTGAAGTAAATTGGAGCTATGAGATATAATGATGAGTATATGAGAAAGAAAAACATAGAAGGTGTATAACAAGATAAAAATGAGGTCAAAGATAAATTCAAATTTAGTTTTTTTACATCAATACTATGTTTCAAAGTCATTTTTATAAAATTGAACAAGATATTTTACAGAGTGTTGATTGGTTTAAAATCTAAAATTAGCAAGTGCATATGTATAATATATTATATCGATTGAAAAATGAACTCCCATAGGTAATAAATAGAAGGACAGATTTAGAAATAAGTAGATTTCGCTTTCATTGGCACTTTTCAAAACATATCAATAAACTTTCAATATAAATAGCGCAAGTTATTTCATCTTCTTCTTTTCTATGATCAAAGACATTTTGAAAACTTTTAAATCATGATTTCCAGACTACATCTAAACCTTGCTTATATGTATACATATATGCATGAATGACTGTAAAAGCTCAACTAGACTTCTGTTCATTGAGTGAATAGAGAGTTAACTGCTTACATGTGGTATGATGTAATAACTTGTTAGTTGAAGACAGTTTTGGTTTGCTTTGTAGGCTGAATTAGGAGTTCATTTACATCAAGTCAACCGCATCAAAAGCTTCTTGCATTTACTTTTAGACTAATATCACTTCCGTATGCAATAACTAAAATGTCTCGGCAGATTTTCGTTGTAAATGCAAAATCTAAAGAACTATTATCTATGTCAACTTGTTTCATGTTGCTCTCATCAAATGAAGGCAATGACATGCTAAGTGTACCGAATCAATTAAGTTTTATTATTATAACTAAACTAAATTGCATATCAGATATAATGACGAGAATTATTATGAACATAAAGAAAACCACAAATGATGAAAACAGAGTCAGTAGTCTTACATTATAGTGGTTTATGTATAAAGATTATATGGTGTGTGACAGTGACAAGCTTGTTTCATGCTAGTACTCTTAACTGACATTGTTGGCAATAATTCACACAGCCAGAGCAGCATCATTCTTTGCTTTCCAACAAAAGAAGACGAAAAAGAAAGTGAATGTGTAGGAAAACATGAGATGTGACTAGATATGTATAGCACCCAAAAAATTTCAACTATAAATATTCACAATGTCAAAATAGACAAATTGATTTATTGTAAGGCGGCTCTATGTTTTCTACAATAGTGTTTCCGGGTTTTAGCATAAACTATATACTAACTCACTGCTACTATATATATGAACTTCACTTTATGGGATAGTATATATCTATGTATAGCTACTATTTCAACTACAGATTCAATTTTCTTCCACTTTTTCTTATCTCAATAATCTTATTTCTTCTACATTTTTTCCATTTCAAATTTTCCATAAGCTCATGCCAGAAAAAGAGTCTTAAAGTGTCTTACAAGTAAAAAGTGTATTTGCTGATAAAGACTTGACTCAAATAACTTTTGCAATTTTACACATGGTTGTAATATTCTCTCATTCTCATTCATAAAGCAAAAAAAGAGAATATAATCTCTTCAGTTCTGCTCTGAAAAACTTTAGTATTGTGTGAAGCACTAGTGGCTGCTTATTGCTTACGACTTTGTCAAAGAAAGAGTCACAAAGGCAAAGTTGGAATGTGAGCGAATTAAGACATGCAAATAGGTTTTAGCAATTAAAACTACATTTGCTTCTTGGGTAAAGCAGAGTAGATATGAGATTTGAGCAGCAACTCTCAAGAAGTTTATATAGTCTCTTCTTCTTTAAAGTCAACAACTGGCATTGTATATCGAGTCTAGTATATAGCTTAATGAAAACAATTCAGAGAATGAGGAATACACAATAGAAAAAGTTGTTTGGTTTATAGTACAAAAACTCAGAGAAGCCATGTGTTGTACTCGTAGTCAGATGTAAAAGTTATAATAATGCCGCATAGTGCAGTCGTTAGTAGTTTGGCTCTTATAGTCCTCTTTCTTACTATAGGTCAGAAAAAATAGTATATAAAGTTATAGTATCAAAGACTCAAGAGACATATCAAATGCGGACAAGTTTTGTGCTTCTCTTTCTCTCTATCTCATACTCATAGGTAGATTGTACAGGTTGGTGGTTTTGTTTCTGCCAAGTCACAAGTGCTAAAACTGAAACATCAAATGTTGGCTAAACTATACTGAATACAATACTGAACTATGTACTATAGAATAGATGGATAGCTCTAGATCCAACTTTTAGTAGAGCTGTCATAAAAACAGGAAAAAGGTTACTTTGTGTGTCACTGTCTGATGTTGTTATTATATTGTGGCATATAGTACTCTTATGTAATATATAACGATATATAGAGAGGCACGTATGTTGTCATCTTTTCATCTTACAGTAAAGAGAAACAAAAAGAAAAGAAAAACAAGGCTATAACTTCAACTGTCTGTAACACTAACATGTCTTTTCTCATTTACTTTATTGCATTTCTTCTTATACATTTTCCTAGCAAAAATAAAAAGGTTCATTGGTGTCATGTCTGTTTAGATTTTGACAGAATCTTTCTTCATTTTCGTGTAAACTAGTTACCACCACTTTACTAACTAAAGAACTCTTATATAAAAAGTTTCTCTTCTATAGTTCTTTGGCTCTGGCTTTTGTTATTATTATTACGATGTACATGTATATATACTTTATAGTAAGAAGTTAAATATGTAATAGTTCAAATGGCAAAAAGGAAGAAGAGATCACATGCCAGATATTTTACACTAGAGATGATATCTTCTACTGTAAGTAAGTTAGTCTTTTAGTTGGTTACGCGAAGTCATAGCATGTTAGAATGACATTATATCAATCTGCTATGGTATCTTAAGATTCATCCGGGCAACTTCACTCTTCGTTAAGGAAAAAGGATCGGGAAGTGATTTTTTTGTTTTTCTCTCTGTAGATATATATATACAGATCTGTGTGTTCTCTCTCTCATAGGTCTTTGCCCTGAATGTTACATATACTTTTTTTACTTACTACTGTACCTCTCTTCTCTTGTCGTCTTACGATGATGAGACTTCTTTTAACAAGAAACATTTGTTCCATTTCTGCAAAGAAAAATAGTTATATCAATAGTAAAGTAGAGTATTTACATGTTGTTATTACCACAGTTCTATAATATATCTACGTACATCTCTTCTCTATTTTTCTATTTATTAATAGCAATAGTACACAGCCAATATTAGTATATATATATATATTTACTTAGCTGTCTTTCACTCAACTCACTAATTGAATTTGACTTGCAGTTAAAAGTTAAGATGGTCATTTAACTTTGCTCTAAAATAAGAAAAAAGTAGTAAAACTTTTCTAAGGTTTCATGTGATTACTCAATTAGAAGAGCATTAGCTTTGTTTAGCGTTGAAAGACGAAGATGAGTTCCGCTGGTTATATTATAGTCGTGCATAAATGTCAATCACTTTTTACATTTTTAGCTTTTCAATATTAGTTTAGTCTACAACAAGAGTCTTTGCAAACAGTAATTTCCGGAAAACTTTATTTAGAATTTATGATGCATTTTTTTCAATTTCTTTGGTTAGATACATATGGTGCAAACATGAACAGGAAGTTTTGAGAGTGAAAGTGTTTTTCCAAACGGTTCAAATTTCATTTATTTGAAGATAGCTAAAAAAATGTTGAATGAATATGAGAGTCATTGTCCTGAGTTGATACTGGAGATACTTGTGTTGTCTTTTCGGGTTTTTCAACCATTTTATTTGCTTTGAATAGTATTTGTTACTAGTAGTACACAAAGCGAAAGAACACACAAGAGACAACAAGGAAAGTGAAAAGAAGAGTATATAGAGTTATGTAACATGCAATGGAGTTTCTCAGTACAACTTTATTGGAAGAGATTCAAATTAAGTTAAAGTTAAAAGTAACTTTAAAGTTGTATCAATATTGATTAGCTATATGTATTGTAAATCTTGCATGGAAACTTGTAGTACAATTCAGCTATTTGCCACTACGACATATTGAGTTCAGGGGGAAATTACTTTCAAGTGTTAACTTTGATATAACATCTTAATTCAAGATTAGATAATATAAGAAAGAGTGAACACTGTGGTGGGCGAGATAGAATTAGAAAGAGACATTGCAGTTAGTATAACTACTATTATAATAGTGACATTATCCTTGTTCCGTTAATCTAAACGCGTAAAGGTCATTACATTTTATATAGTTTCATGATCACGAGAGAAATATATTATTGGTATAGTGGACCATAATAGTTTTGATAGATAGATCAGTTTTTGACCATGAGATTTGTAAGAAAAAGTATTTAAATTCATAGATGTTGTAACTAAAAGTTTCAAGGCAGTTTATTTTTTTCTTCTTTATGAAAAGACTAGACGAAGAGACTCTACACACATACACGCATGTAATGTTTTAGAAGAGTTGAAAATTTGCAACACATTTATACAACAAGATGTTGGGCTCAAATTAGCATAACGTGAAAACATAAGGTTATTTTTAACTTTTTAGTGTAAGCAACAGTAAAAAAAACTTTTGGATACAACACTCTATACTTGCTACAAAGTTTCATTTAACTTTGTTTATGGCTCTACGCCATTTAAAAAACAGTTTAGCACTAGCAGTTTAGTAAGAGGATTTCCCCGTGTTGCTGTATTATAATATATTGATTACAGCTTCTTAACTGTCTTTGATTAGTCAGGGAAAAGTTTTTGAAAATAATGCAGATTTATGGATTCTTAAATGATGTAGTCAAAAGAAACGGGCGGAACATGCAAAGATGAAATGATGAATAGAATTTGTGATTATTGTGACATATATTTAGGGCAAAGTAGGTGTGACACTCTGTCACTTTAGTTTTTCTTTTGAAAGGTAATGAGATGAGAATATACAACACTCTAGTGAGCCATAGATCATTGGCACTGCACTAAAGTTGTTGGCCTGATTTGTAAAGGTGTGTTATGTTTTTTGCATAAATGCCCAAGTGTGTTTCTCATCATAATATTTTCTTTCAAAAAATGATTGACAAGTCAGGTTAAATCTGATAAGGAGGTCATATAGATATATGCAGATCCTCTGGAAATTTATATTAACCTTATGATGGATTTTTTTTGGGTATTTACAGGAAAAGATCATGTTTGCCGATTTATTGGTTGTGGACGTAATGAACGGTTCAATTATGTGGTGATGCAACTTCAGGGTCGAAACTTGGCTGAACTACGTCGGGTATGTTCTTTATATTTATCTTTCATTTTGATCAAATAATAACTAGTTTTTCTCATTTACAGGCTCAACCTCGAGGTGCTTTCTCTCTCTCAACAAGCCTTCGTCTTGGTCTACAAATACTTAAAGCTATTGAATCAATTCATGAAGTTGGATTCCTTCATCGGGACATTAAACCTGTAAGTTTCTGTTATCTAATCATCAGTCAAGTAGTATGTTATTGGTAGTTAAAATGTCAGTCATTAATTATCCAACAAACTAAATAGAGAAAAGCGCATAGTACAATTGCATTTCTTCTATAGTCATGTTTTCTTTGAGTGATTCTAACCACCGCATTTTAATGATAACATTTAGAAATGTTTTAGTACTATTTCAGTATATATGTATTTCCAACAACAGAGTAAATATACAGAAGAAATGAAGTATATAGTGTTCAGAAAAAATTCAGTTTGTATTCCCTAAAGTACTCAACAGAGAGACACAGAGAGAGAGAAATGAAATGGTGTCACGAATGTAAAATGCTAATGAAGATGCTCTTTAGAGTAAAAACAGCGACTTTGGAGGCCTGTGAAAATATGTGTTGTATAGTCGTAGTAGTAGCCTTCAAAAAAAGTTGTCGTCAATGTCGTGACGTAGTTAGTATCTACTAACTATCTTTTCTCTTTTCTATATGCGACAACTAAAAGATGATTCCAATAGGGAGAAACGAATAGGAAAAGTATAGATAGTTTTTTTTGTACTAACTATATTAGACAGTATAGTAGAAGTTCTAGAAGATGTTCCTTAGCCAAAAACTCATATCCTTTACTCTGTGAGACAGATTAGATTCCGCTTCAGTTCACTGTATGAAATTTGAGACTGAAAATGACTTAGAAACAAATTGGGTTACGCTATAGTAGAGTGAAAGTGTACTTGAATACTGTTGTACAAGAGTCTCATAATTCTACTCAACTTGTCAACTCGTTGCTGTTGATTGAAAAGTTATTTGCTATTTTCTCACTCTGATATTTTTTCTTAGTACATGCGAATCGATGTAGTATAATACAAAATACATTTGCTTAGCTGATTCTGAAAATTGAGCCTAAGTGCACGACGAATGAGCAAGTTGAGAATTTGCTTAGACCATGCTCCAATGACCTAGTAAAAGTGAACTTATACTATGTAACACTACTACTATGACTCAAAGGTTTTGTAATTTGTACACTACTTCTTCCTATATGCACTTTTATATTTATGCAGTACTTACAAATTACTGTCACAGAGTCTCTGATGAGTACATTGGAAACCAAACTAATTTTAGTTGTAGGAGTAAGTTTCCTTTCACTTTCGTATAGTTCTTATAGAGTAAGAGATATAAGCGATTAGTGTCTTGGGACAAACAAGAGACCGTTTCATTCAGAGAGTCATTTGAGAATGAGGTGGTGAAATGAAGAAGGTCATAGGATGAGAAAAACAGGACAGTAAATTACAAGAGAAAAAAATCTTTTGGATCAGATCCGATCGACAATTGTAGTAGTAGGTTTATTATATATTACTGTATATGAAGTTACATATATTGTAGTGAATGAGTGAGCTGAGAGTGAGGAGTGAAAAGATGTAGGACGAGTGTCGGTTGTCCTCATTGATTTTTAGAGTGATAAAGCGAATAAAGTCTCTCTTACTCTTCTCAGTATGATATGACATGCCAGAGAAGAAGAAGAAGAAATTAGAAATATCTGACACGAATTTAGATATCACATCACATAATAATAATAATAGCATCACGTCAGCGTTCACTCTCTTCTTGTTCTTATTCTTATACTGTAGTCACTACAGTCATTTAGCCAAGAGCCAAAAGTCATTTATTAGTGTAGGAATAGGTGATAGTATAATGACATGACATGACGCAAAAACTCTTTTTAGTCTGTTGGATGAGCTGGTTGTTTACTACCACTACTTCACTGTTAGATCAATGTTAAATTGTTAATGATGCATTTTGAGGTTTGTATGTTTGTATTTTTCAGTCAAATTTTTCCATGGGAAGACTACCACATACGTGTAGAAAAGTATACATGTTAGATTTTGGGTTAGCAAGGCAATATACTACTGCAAGTGGAGAAGTTAGAGCACCACGAGCTGCAGGTATAATTTTGTTTGTCATCATTGATTTAATTAATAAAAATGAACGACTCTAATATAAATGTTTTTTTTTGATATTTTAGCTGGATTTAGGGGAACAGGTATGAAAGAAAACAATGTATATAATAAGAGTAGTAAGAATTTGAACTAATTCAATTGATTATGATATTTCATGAAAAAATTCTTTTGAACTTCACACGTAAGCAAAAATTACAACATAATTAAATATTAAAAACTCATTTATTATTTACTGAAAGAGTTTTCGTTAATATTTGCAGAGTTCGCTATGCATCTATTAACGCACATAAAAATAAGGTACGTTTTTTTAAGACATATGCCAATTGTGACTTGATGAATGAGTTGTTTTGTGCAAAATTGCCAAGAAGAAAAAGAAAGATGAGACAAAAGAGTTACAAACTTGTTCCAAGAAGTCAAGGCTAGTGTAATAAACACATAACACGTACCAACTACTACTTTGTTTTTTAATGTCACTTTTTATGAGCTGTTTCTGGTTTGCTCTAACTACCCTTTGACTAATCGGTCACATAGAATTAAACACATTGTCTCTCTTTTGACTCACTGGAATTTTCAATGTTTATTTTATGAGATCTTCAGACACAGAGGTTTTTAAGAAAAGCCGTGAAAAAACTACGTGTCAACTTTTTAACTCTTCTTCTTTCTCTTCTTGGAAAGTTTGTATTATGTACTTTACGTCGTTTGTCTTTTGAGTGTAGCGTGTGTAAACTGTAAAAATATATTTTATGACTTTTTAGGAAATGGGTCGACATGATGACTTATGGTCTCTTTTCTACATGCTTGTTGAGTTTGTTAATGGACAACTTCCTTGGAGAAAAATTAAAGATAAGGAACAGGTAATGTTGATATCATTATTATGTGACGTGTCAAAAATATTACCTGTGTTTTTCTCTTGACATACATTTACTACGACATCTCCCTTGCTTCTAGTTAGCCTAGAATTCAAAATTTGCAAAAGACGTTTTTATAACCAATATCAAAATAAACTATTTTTTCTACGTCTCATTGCTTATTTTCTTACCGTCTATTCTCAGTACTTTTTTCCTTGGCTTAAAATGTTTTTTCTTTCATATCTTTCGTCAGCCTAAAAAGAATCTGTACGTGTATATAAATAAATATTTAGATGACAATGAGCCAAAGTCACAAAAATTTCCAATATACAAAGTTCAAGTTAGAGTTGACGTCTATGTGCTACTACTACTGATTTTATCTTTAAAACTAAATAAGATTTTACTACTTTGAATTCTTTAGTTGCTTTTACCAAACTAATTAAAACATTAATGGATATGAAATTTTTTTTTATTTCGTATTACTAGGTTGGACTAATCAAAGAGAAATATGATCATCGCTTACTACTGAAACATCTTCCATCAGACTTTAAACAATTCTTGGATCATATACAAACGTTGGAGTACAGTGACAAACCTGACTATTCTGTAAGTAACACAATTTGTTAGATTGTCACTTTGATGAGAGTTTTCTCTAGAGACTTGTAGTATTCTTTAAAGAGAGAAGAGGTGTTGTTTGTTATGTAATGTTAATGTATTTTTTTAAGTTCCTACACGTGTAAAGAAGTAGTAGAAGTAGAGAGAGTCTCTACTAGTGAAAAATTTATAGAGATGAAAAAGTTAAATGGTAGTTTCCGGCAGATCTTTTGTTGTGAAATGTTCCATATAGCACTTATACAAAATTACATGCACTCCACGAATGAACAATGTTTTATACTCGTGTAGTCTACATTTAATGGAGTTTACCTTGTAGCTAGCTACCTTACAATGAAATGTGTTGTAGTCTTCTGTAGAGTTATTTGTTCTCAAAGTTTGCTAGAAAATGATATAGAAAGAAGCTAACAATAGCCAAGAAAAAAGTTTACCACAGATTTCAGAGTTCTATTATATATAATATACTATGTATAGCAACATCATCATCATCATGTGGGATAAAGGTATTCTAAAGTATCATAGTTTCAGAATCTTTCTTCTTTCCACATGAATCAATTTCTCTTTTCATTCTTCAATGTAAGTAACTATATATAAGTTTTAGTATAGCAGAGAAAATTTTCTTCTCATGTTCTCTCTCTCTCTGGATTAATGTCGTCATCTATAATATATATGATATAATAAGAATATAAGCTCTTGGAAGCCGGAACTAATATCGATTAATTGAGTGAACACGAAAAACTAATAATGTTCCACTTACTTCTTTTTTTGTCTATTTCAGATGCTAGCTGGTGTATTTGAAAGATGTATGAAACGTCGCGGAGTTAAAGATACAGATCCATACGATTGGGAGAAGGTAAATTAAATAATATAATTAAATAATTATTATTGTCATACTAAAAAATACTCTTGGTTCTTAAAGGTGACCCCTGACAATAATTCGTCAACTGGAAATTTGACAAGCAATGCACCACCGACAAGTGCCACAAAACCATCTGGGTTAATACAAAATAATAATAATGATGATGATCATTTAATGATTAGTGATAGTATAGATATTTGTAAAGCTAATCATCTTCAGCAACCTCCTCACCAGTTTCTTAATTTAATTGTTGCTTCTACTACCCCAGCTGCTGTTAATATGCATACAACAAATAATTCTCCACTTGTAATGTAGTGTAGTTATTTGTTTTCAAATTGCTTATACGTTATTTTAGATGCTATTATTTAATTATACAAAGTGAAAAAGATATCAATACTAAATAAGTTATGAGAAGTTTCAAATAGAAGGAATAATAAGCCAGCCTTTGAAATAAATCTGTGATACATTACGGTATTTTATAGAAAAATCTGTATACATTAAAAGCTCATATATATTTTTATATGTGTACAAAAAGAAATTGATTGATTGTGAACATTATGTCTCTTGTCTTCTTGTTTCATTGCCAATTTGTATAAGGAGAGTTACTTTTAGTTATTTGCACGTCAATTTACAATGTCATTTTGAGGCAGGTAAAGATGAGATGATAGAGATAAGAGGACATATTTTTTTGGCTACAAGCCACTGTGAGAATAAGTAAAAGCTTTGCTTATATTGCTACTCTGCCAGCAGCAGTTACTACTATTTTGCTAATAATAATATATTATACCATTTTATATTTCTTTTATTTAAATACATTACATACCCTCTGCATGTATCCTATATCCATTTAGCTTTCACACTGCATGAAATTATCCTTTGCTATTTTGCATATTTGGTGGTGGGTGAGTGTTGCTTCTTTATACAGAACAGTTTGTGATATAAAATGGTTATTGTATGATTTATATTGCAGGGTTATTACAACGGAGAATGTTGATGAGAATATAATGGCTAGCTTGGATAATAATCAAGAAAATATTGAGCCAAATGACAACAAACATGTAACAGATGTAAGAATCTGTTTTATTAACTTTGGCATTTAATTAGTGATAGTAATAATTGTTTAATTGTATATAGGCTCGAGGTGAATATAATGATCCAAGAAGAAGGAGAAGACGTGAACCTTATCTACTAGATTCAGTCGGTGGAAGTGGAGTTCAAAGTAAGTTTTTGAAAACAAGATTTTATGAAGAATATATGAAACAATTGATTTGATTGTATGTTAATTCTCTAATTCAGGTGGTACTCTTCCTGTGCCTAGTACTATCAACAATCATAGTGAACAATCTGGAAAAGAGAAAGTATGTCATAATAATAATAATGTAGAATCTCCCAAAAGAAAAAAGAAGGAAGACTCTAATAAAATGGGTGAAGATGCTAATAATACTGGAGGAGATGGTGTAGGAAAAGGAAATAAGAAAAAGAAAGATTCAGATGAAAAGGAAGATCAACAAGAGAGTGGCATTGAAGTAGAAGGTGAAAATGTCGTGCAGGTCAGTACATATAATATTCATATTTGCAAACATGTGTTTGCACATAGTACTACTACTACGAAAAATGAACTAATGCCAGTATAACATCAAGTAGATTTATGATATTCCATTAATTCTTCTCAAAACTTTTGAAAAAATTTCAAGTTGTAGTAAATCTTATGTAAAGTGGTTACTATTATAGGTTTCATATGCTAATTGACGTCATTTGCCCTTGAAATTTTAAAAATTTGAAACAACATATTTTTATTACATAGTCAATCACATAAGTAAATGAACTCTGACTTGTTTTACATAAAATGAAAGAAGCCGCTGCGCTGTTGGAAGCTTACGACATGTTTTTAAAATGTAAATCATGAATATATTTTTTGATCTTCTTTGTAAATATATAGGTGACTGTAACACCATCAAAAGAAACCTCAGCTACAAAACCTAAACCAAATCCCAAACCAACTCAACTACAACATCAACAACGCCCCGGTAGTGGTAACAAAAGTCTCGTTCGTCTTCGTTTAACTTCTCAACAAGATGATACTGAGGCTGAAGATGCAAATCCCGATATGATAAGTCCACGCGTACGAGAAGTGACTGAAGCAAATGACTCTTATTGTTACGATTATGGAAAAGGTATGAGGAAGCTGTATAACTGTATTTTTCTTAGATTTCTTTTACACTGAAATTTTTAATTACAGGTCGTGATGGCTTATCGCTACAATCTTCTATAGATCCAGAGCCAAAAGATGAAACGACGGGAACAAAAGCAGTTCAAGGTGCCATTACAATTGGTAGTGGTGGAAATACTCCAGTGACAACTCCAAGTGCTCCACAACTAAATACAAGAAGAGCTCATAGTGGTCATGGACTAACAAGAAGTAGATCTGGTCGTGGAACTAGGCCATACTCTCATCCTCATTCTCATCAACATGGAAAAAGTGGTGATCATTCAATTACTCAATTTGCAGTTATAGATGATGAAAATGTATCCGCACTACAACAAATTACACGTGGAGGTGGATGTCTAACAATGGCATCTCAATGGAAGTCACAATTTGGTTAGTTGAATGAAAATAGCAACTATTTAGAAGTATATATAATATATCATTTTTTGTAGATGATTCTGAAGAAACTGATAATGAATGGAAAGGAGCTGAAGCTCTTCAAAGTCCAGAGCACAAAGTTGTCTCTCTCAGTCAGGTACTGAGATAGAAAAAATTCTTAATAATAATTATCATAAAAAGAAAACACATAATTCTATTAACTTCTATAAACTTATACTAGTGCAATAATAATATATATAATTCTTGCTAATTTTAGTAGCAAAGTACACATTACTCGTAATAATTTATTAACAAAAACTAATATACCTTAACGAAATAAGGTTGTTGAGTTAAAAAAAAGCTATAAATATATACGCTAAAAGATATATTTAAAAAAATGATAAGAAAAACCTGACACTTTTTAAAACTCCACGAGCACGCTGCGTATAATAGATATATTATAACGTAATCTCATTAATAATTAAATTTTAAGTGGTGTCGTCTCTCTCTTCTCTCTATATGTGTTTTCACATGTCGTTCTCTTTGTGTATACGTACCAATATAATACCTTCCTTATTTCTTACCTTGTCTCATTTACCTTTTGTAATCCTTTCTCACATACAAAAAAATGCAATAATTCAGAAAAAAATTGGCACAACACTTTTTGTTGCATGAGATGTAGAAGACTCAAACAAATAATATTCACAATGCAGCAGTTTTTTTGCACTGAAAGTTAATTTATTGCTCACTTATAGCACAAAACACAACACTGAATGATGAATATTTAGTTTATAAAAATATAAATGCACATACCAATTATTTATTATTATTATTATTATTATTATTATTACACTTATGAAATAAAGACTTGTGATAAGTTGCTGACATATGTGATTTGTTGTTGGAGCATGACAATGATATGATGAGTATGAGTAAATATTAAGTAAACAGATTTTATGTAAATGTACATTGCATTATATACTATAAGATATTTAATGTTAACTTAATAAAAAAAATAAAGTATCATTTTTTCTCAGTACATCATGCATCAACATTTTTCAAAAGGCTTTATTTATTGCAAATATATATTACTACTTCCTTCTTTAGTTCCCTCTTTACTATCCCCTTTATATGAAAAGGAACGGCATGTGAAAATATGTATAGGTAGAGAGATTATATATAATAGAGAGGAAGAAAAAGTGTCTTAGGTTTTCTGTTGTATAAAAAAAACTTACGCGTGTCAATTTTCTCTCTAATGATTAGGCACAGGATGGACTTTATGACTCTGGAGAAAAAGGAACTAAGGAAGCTGAGCGTGTAAGAGAAAAAGAAGAGCAACCAAGTTCTCCACAAAGTAATAAAGAAGCTTTAGTTAGTAGATCAGGAGGACAAACAAGTCAAGGCCAAGAAGTGAAAGGCCAATTAACATTTAAGCCAGAAGGAGAAAATGGAAAAGTGGTAGCTATAATGGGAGATGATGAGCCAAGGCAGCAGAATATTGATGAGTCAAAAGAGAAAGTAGTTGTAGAGGAAGAGAGAAAACCTACAAAAAAGAAAAAGTCTCAGAATAGCAGTAGTAATAATAACAAGTCCCCATTAAATTATCTCAATCTTGAAAATCCATCTGGACTTTCTCCATTAGAGCAAAGTCTACCAAAAGTTAGGAGCAATCCTGAGATATCTGAGCATATACGGTACGCATATATATAGCATTTTTGCATACATTTTGTTGTCATAAATTTCAATGCATATATTTAAAATATTCATTACAATAACAGCCCTGGATTGGAACCTCCATTAGTTCAACAAGCTGCTTTTGACGAGTACACGTGCGTCTTTTGTTATTTAAAGGATGCTTATATAGATTAATTAATTGAATCAAGTATATCTTTTTTCAACAGTTATGCCCTTGATGTTGCTCGTAATGTGGCAGTAAGGCAAAAGTCATGTGATACTAAGGACATTGGTGGTGGTGGTGGTGCTGAAAATAATGTTGATAATCCTTTACACTTGAGTGCTCCTGTAAGTTGGAATTATTGTATATGATGAAGATGTACTTCAATTGACTTTGAGTTTTTTCTTCTTGTAGGCCCTAAATGGTATCACCGAGTCTGAATCTGAACAAAATCCTCCAATAAATGAAATGGTCGCTGGTCGATTAGAAATAAGAGTTATGACTTCTTCTCCAATGCCGCCCAATGCTAATAATGATGATAGTAAAGGACAATTGGAAAAAGTTGAGCAAATGCTAGGAAATGATCCTAATGAAAATAATGAAAATTTACCACAAATTCCTAATGGTCCTGTTCTAGTCAACAATAATCTTAGTCCGTCATCAAATTCTCAACCTCGATTGCTCAAAAGCATATTAAAAAATAAATCAGATAGTTCTATAGGTGAAAAAGCTATTAAACTATTACAAGATGGTAATGGTGCTGGAGATGAAGATGATGCAATTCATAATGTAACACAAGAAGATTTTGTTTCAGCTCGCACACAACTTTTACCTGAAGGCACTACTAGTAAACTTCCAGAAGATGCATCTCTTTATTATGATGCTACTGTAGGAATTCCTCATACTTCAATACCAATGGATGATTCATCTATATCTCATGATCCATTATTAGAACATCAAAAATCTGGGACAAATGTTAATAATACATTACTTATGCTAGCTGGCTCTGGATCAAATGAAGATTTAGCTAATTTTCCTACAAGTAATATTACATTAGCATTTGGTGGTTGTACTCCTGGACTACGAAGAAGAAGACAAGGAACTGAAAAATATGTTACAGATGCTTCTCAATTAGGATTAAGGTTTCAAAGAAGAAGAAGGCATAATGCAGGAAGTTTTGATAATCTTGGTGAGTACTTTGTAGTAGCAGTCAGTAAGTAGTTTCAAATATTTGTTTATACATTTTAAAACAAACTGATTCTTATAACTTTTTAATTGCTAAAAAATATTAGGTCCCGGTGCTTCAGACTGTTCTCCTTTAAATGCTAGTGCCGTTCTTAATAATGTTAATCATAGGTAAGTTTACCTATATATTTTAAGAATTTTATATTTTGACTTGATTTTAAAACTCTTTCTATATTACAGTGAAGAGAGAGGAATTCCAACTCATCTACTTGGTGAAAGACGTCCCGGTGCTCCAGAAGATACAACAAGTTCGGAAGATACGAGTCCTCCTGATGTACCTCCACCTCCTCCACCACATGAACAACCACCTTATATTGAATTACCTACAAGGTCTGTAGTCAAGTACAATAGTAGGCGTCTAACGATTTAAACCCTACTAATATAATTAATCAAAAATGTTTTTTTGCTTACGTATTTCTTTTTTATACTGATTTTCTCCTTTTGCAGGTTCAGACGCTATGTGAATTCAGACAAGAGTCATGGTCAAACGAAAGAATAACATAGGCTTTGTATCTGCATGTAAATACTTATTAGGAAAGTATAATTAATATATAGAATAGTTGTAAAAAATATAATCTTTAAATTCAAGTCTGTTTTTTTTTGCTTTTGATATATAATATATATAATACGGCTACCTCTGTTAACTAAAATAATATAAAAATATAGTCATAATTTTAAGAATATTATTATTAAGTAAGAGCCATATATATAGACGCAAATAATAATAATACATTTAAATCAGTGTTATTTACTATGAAATATTATGTAATGCTCTCTCTCTCTTTCTCTTGTGCAATACATTTAATATACATAATGTAGAAAGAGTATTCAAAATAATTATATAGAATATAGATCAACTTTCGCTAGTCGTCCCTTGTATATATTAATAGTCAGCAACAATAATATGACAAGAAAATCGGAAAAATCTCATTCAGTCTGAATATTATTATAGATTAAAATATTTCTAGTCAGAAATCATAAACTTGCTGCTGGTCAAATGAAAAAAATCCTCAAATAAATAAATATTAGGATAAGTATAATATAATTACTTTGTTGGTGCGTAAAAACGACGCGTATGTATTGTTGTATACGAATTACGTAACGGCGCACTTATATATATTAGTAACATGACTAATTATTCTCGAATTTACTTGATAATACAATGGTTTTTAGCAAGTAAATAATAATATACATGTAAGAAACTTTCTGCTTGCAAATTAAATTATAGCTTTATGTTAATGAGAATGCACTGATGCTGATGCACTCAGACGAAAAAGACTTTATGTAATTAAAGAAATTTTATTGTCTCACTGTCTATATATATCTCTCTTTGTAACGCTACACTAACTTCCAATATGTACAATGACGTTATTGTTGTTATTTTTTGCATTATTGATTCAAAGACTTACTTTTTAAGAATGTGTAGAGTCTATATTAGATAGACAGTCTAATGTGAATTCAAAATTAGTGATTTTTACTCAATTTTATTCTGCTAAATATCTAGTTTAACTAGTATGCAATATATGTATATGTAAATATTTATGTATGATAAATGAGATGAAGATGAAGAAGGTGGCCATGAAAATATGTGATTTTCAATTTGATATATATGTTGTGTGATGGTGCCAATATAGTAAAAATTGTGAGAGAAAAAGATTTTTTCTTTTCTTTTTCAAATGTAATAGTTAGTGTTGCTCCTGCTTAATGAAAATAGATGATAGTTATATAGCTACTCACAGCCTATATAAAAATAAAATCTCTCGCTACCTTCTCTCTCTCTTCATCTTATTCAGGTTGTTTGTAATAAGTCTCATTCTAGTCAATTTTATGAAGACACCTAAAAATAAGTACCTATGATATATAAAAAATATTTAATACTATATATACTATGCATTACAATTTTGACGCATATACATACATATAAACTTTGCTGTTATATGCTCTTAAAAAACTTAATTAATAATAAGGACATTGACATAATGTGAAACGACGCGACGACGCCAAGTTTTTTGAATGTTTGTGATGAAATTTGAAATAAATCGATGATGATATTATACAGAACATACATTTTTATTTATTTATTATCACATATCACATTGGTTTATATTTTATAGGTATGACTTTTGTATGTA
The DNA here is from genome assembly GCA_009869805.1 of Oncopodura yosiiana. Taxonomy (NCBI): domain Eukaryota; kingdom Metazoa; phylum Arthropoda; class Collembola; order Entomobryomorpha; family Oncopoduridae; genus Oncopodura; species Oncopodura yosiiana. Next base: position 99,499 of record VCNE01011715.1, read on the forward strand.
TCTTTAAATTATTTATTATCAGAATTTTTAGTCAAAGCTCGTCTTTTAGGTGGTCCTACAAACGATAAAAGTACAGGCAAAAATATCAAGCCGTGCATTGCACCAAAAATTACTATAGAGCAATACATTTTAAAATAAAAAGTTCTAAAAACTTGAGATTTAGCAAATGCTAAAACAAATATACCAACTAATTTTGTAATTGTAATTCCACTGAGAACTGAACTTCCCATATTAACTAAACTACTCCTACTTCTTTCTAAACGAGATGTTTCTTTAGAAAGAGTAAAAGCATGGACTATATGAGTACAAAACTCTATTGAGATTCCAACAGCCATAATCAGATTAACTAATGAAACAGCATTTAAAGGAATATCCCAGTAGTACATCATTGCAAATACATTTACAACAATCATAAATACTGTAACCTAAAGATTAACAAAATTCTGGCATTAGTTTAAGCTTAAGATTTAAGTTATATAAATTATTTATTTATTATAGTATTACCTGAATTACTAAAGCTGAATAAATATCAAATCCTGTTAATAGGAATGTTACTACAAATATAGTTGAGAAACTAATAGCCATTGATAGAAGTACATCTCTCCAAACTGTTAAGAATTGCTCGTAAAACACATATAAAAGAGAATATGGAAATACTTCATGTCGATTAGAATTTGTTGCTTCATTAAGAGCTCTTGTTATATTGGCAGCCACTTTTCTCGCTTGGATCATAGCATCTGTATAATCTTTTGATGTTTTAAGTACAGTATGATATGACATGAAATATGTAGCACCAACTTCATGATTTGCTTTGATATTAACAGCTCCAGAATAAAATGCTTTTCCACCTGAAGCACAAACATCCGATGGATTATCTTTCAAAAAGAATGGGAGATATTTATTAAATTGAGCAGGAGAAAGTTGTCCTTTTGTCAAATGTTTTGATAAATCACAGCTTTTGCATTTTCTATATTCAAAAGATGACATTATTAATCAAAACTTCAAATATACATATTAATTCACTTCTTCACAACTTACTCATTATTACTTGGACAAAAAGCATCTTCCCCAATGGTATCATTTATTTTACAACAATTGTCATTTTCAGCCCATGTTATAAAATCATCCAACCATGATGAAGCTGGTTTACTAATGAACGTAACATTAGAATATTTACTAGCAGTAGAAATTTGAGACATTAAACTGCTAGGAAAACCAGAACGAATTAAATTTTGACTGTGTGGATCACTATAATTAAATCCACTATCTTTAACAATAAAGTATACAGGTAGTCCAAAATTAACATAGTTGAATAGTGTTCTTAAAAATGTTACAGTATACGAGTCATCTGGTAAAGCTAATTCAGGATCTAATCCAACTTCCACTCTTGGAATTATAGCAATAGAACAACAAGATGCAGCAAAGAATACTACAAGTATAGCAATTCTCATTGGAAACTTGAGGATCAATGGAGCCCAAATTTTTTTGAAGCCAGCATATAATTTCCCTTTTGATGGTTTTGGTTTTTCACTATTTTTACTTTGTATACAACAGAGTACATCATAACGATTTTCTTCTTTACGGGTAATGTCTAATGATAAAAATGCTACAAAACATGTAAATTGTAAAATGATATTGATAATTAGAGCAACACCAGCATAAAATGAGAAATATTGTACAGCAGGCATTGATGATATTCCTCCAAGAAAGAAACAAGCTGAATCAGTAACTGAATTTAATAACATTGACGGTGCTACTTCACCAACACTTCTTCCAATATGTTGTGCTTTACTTTCTCCAATTAGTCTTGTAGATCTTTGATAATGTTGTACCATAATAAAAATATTATCAACTCCAACAGCCAGTACAAGAAATGGTATAGCTTCAATAATGATTAATGTAGCTGGTAATCCAAAATAACCAAAAAATCCAACAGATGAACTAACAGAAGCTAATACAATTAAAACTCCAACAATACCCAATGTAATTTCACTATCAATCAACATTCTTTTCAATGAGTAATGTTCACCAATGTTTACTGCAATATATAAAAACATTACAAGATATGAAATGACAACAGTTGAAATTTCACTTTTACTCATTCTTTCCAATTCATCTTCTAAACTTCTTTGAGCATTAAATGCAATATCTAAATATTCTGGTTTCTCATTAGCAATGTACTCTTTGATTGTATTTATAAATGCTTCTTCCCATTCTAGTACTGGTTTCAATCTTCTTTTACTAACTTGATTATTAACTAAATATGTAATGACAGCTGTATGAGATTTTTGATATGGGCGACTTTTCTCATCTTCTGTTCCATGTTTTCCATAACCACCTAAGGCTGCTGACGTCGGAATTGGTCCACCATATCTTCCAAAGCAACTTTGATATAAAATTGTTCCATCTTGAATTGCATATGGATTTTTACTACATGCTTTGAAATGATCTAAATAAGTAACAACTTGTCCATCTTCTGTAGTCTTTTCAACATTAATAGCATTTATATCATTCCTCCACCAATCCAAAAAACCAAAGACAGTACAATTTTTGTTATCAGGCCATAATGGTTTGTAGCATATATTTTGTAATGTGACTCCATTAGGTGTACGAATATTATCAATTTTATTTTGTAGTTTAATAATTTCAAACATAACATCCTTATGTAAAATTGGACCAAATTCTTCTACTCCATCTAAAGTTTTATGACTAAACATTGGTTTCTTTGAAGTGACAAGAACTTGTTCAAAACGATAAAATCCACCACCACTTCCAGTAGCACTTTCTTCTTCTTTTACAATTGCTATACTATCAGCATCTCCTTCGTCATCTGAGCTACTGCTACTACCACCACCAAAATGTGTGTCAAAATATTCTTTTTCTAATCTGGCTCGTGAATTTGGTGGAGTCCATAATCGAACTGGATCAGTAGTAACTTTTAAATAGCATACTCCATAACTAAGAATAATGACTGCTATAATTGTTCCAATAATTACAGTCTTAGGATGAGTTGCACACTTTTCAGTCAATTTAGTAAAAAAATAATTTATTGCATGCTCTGACTTTGCTCCTAGACGTTCGAAAAAACTTAATGCTTCTTGATTATCATCTTCATTAGTTGTAGTAGTAGTAGTAGTTCCATTTGTAATATTATTATTTCCTTTTGTATCTGTCTTCTCAGGAGAGCAACGCGTGATTGTAAAATAAACAATTATTCCAGTACCAACAACAAACACGACAGACATCAACACAATTATACCAATATCCATAAAACCACTTTTTACTTCATTGTCGTCATTAGATAAGTAATAGGGTTTCATTGTTGTAGTGTATTTATTATCACTGCTATCGCCATCACTAATATTATTATTTCCAGTTGAATCTGTTGGAACTACTGGTCCAGTAGAGCAACTAAATGGACAATCTTCACAAGAGCATATTTGGCTTGAATTTGGTGTAGGTTCATTACATCTTGTTGTTTCAAATGTAAAATATTCAAATCCTTCAGGTGCTAATTGGCTATTAGTTTTTGATTTTTTCCCAAATACTGTAGTAGTAGAATCACTATCAACATCTTCTCTATAATGAAAATTTATATCAAATGGTGAAATGCCATTACTAGAAGAGCCCATATATTCAAACCAACGTTCAGGACTACATTGAGCTCCCCATTTTCCACAGAAAACATTAATTAAAGGTTCACCAGCAGCACTAACAAATACATTTTTACATGACTCAAAAGCTTCATGAACATAATTTCTTGAAATATAAAAATCTAATTTAGCTACTGCTTGACGATTTTGTCCAATTGGTGCTGGGAATGTTTGAGTAATATTCATAAATCGACTTTGTTTTGGAGAACACATTGGTTCACAAATTAGTTGACGTAAATTTCTTAAGCATGATGGACATTTACCAATTAGCCCTTGTGGTAAAGCTAATTTTCTTGTCACACTTTTCACCAGCTCTTCACTACAACATAAATTATTTCCATATGTAGCGACTAATTCTGGACAATAATTTCTTAATTTTTCAATAGTTTTATCTGATAATTGCTCTGGTCCTTTATTTACTGAGCACAGAGTGTCTTGTCCATTTTCTTTTCTTCCGCATGAGTCATAAATTAAGCATTTGTCTGAGGAACCAGAATCTTGACTTGATATCTGTAGGATTAAATAATTATATATATGTATTATTTAAATTATCATTATGAGAAAAAGATTCACGAAAAAAATATACATATATGCATGTAATAACATGTGCGCAACGTGTGATAATCCTATCATTGTTTATAAAAAAAATACTCTTGTGAGAAAATGTAGAGCTAAGTATATACCTATTATACATTATGTATAAGTTCATCATGTAATAGTCTTATGCGAACTAATAATTGTACATATTGAAATCAAGTATAAGGACAAAAGATAAAGAAGGAAATGTAAGTTTTCGTAGGTCAACCAGAGCAAAAATATAAAATACATAGTACACTCTAACTGCCTTGCACCTCTTTACCTTCCTTGGCACTTTTTTTTATTGTCGTGCTCTTGAATTTGTGAAGAAGTCAATGTTAACACAAAATGAACTTGTACTCTCTCAAAAACTAAAAGTGTGGTCATTGCGTACAACAATTTCCTTTTGTGGCTTTACATTACGCAACACATTTTGACATTCAAGGGCCGACAAACTCAAAAACCAGAATTTTTTTATTATTTAATCCTTTTAAGCTTACCGTAGTAGTTTGGCTTGATACACACGTACTAAAAACTAAAGCTGACACAATAAGAAAATAAGTAGGAACTTTATTATAGCATGCCATTGTGCTTGATGACACTCGTCTCACTTTTCCTTTCAAACACGCACACAACATTTTTACAGTTTTAAGAGTTTTTTTAAGTGAGACTCAAAGTCTCACTGTCATCTATAATTATTAAAACTTGTTTTTTTAAACTTTAAAACTGAATGAGTTATTACTTCATTTCTCTGGATAAGATATAGAAATACTAATATATAGACAAAATACTTTTTGGTTTCTCACACTATGTATACCATAAAGTTTTAATGAGTGTATTGATTAAAAGAACAGACTACGCAAGAAAAGCTAAAGTTGTGATTAGCGTCTCTTTACAAACTGATGAGAGTGGACATTTGCAAAAATATTGCAGTCAACAGGATGAAGTCCAATTCACAACAAGGTGATGATATCCTTCTTATAGCTTTTTCTTCATAGTCCATTAGCTATACATTGAGAATTGCAGTTGGCCTTGACTTTTACAGGTACTACTTCTATCTATCTTATAATACACTTTATGTAAAATATTACATACACACACAGTTCAGCCACAGGTATAAGAAGATAGGAATTGCAATGGAAAAGATTAATACACTAACGAACTGATGTATTAGAAGAAATGATGACTGTAGAAAAACAACCAAAGTTTTTTTTCACTTTTTGTGCGAAAATGCTACTACGTCTGCCAATAAGCGTCAGCGACTTTCCAGTTCTTTTTTCCTCGTATCATTACACAAGTTTGAAACTAACAATCTCTGTGATGATTGTAATGACTACCTCTCCATTACTATATACTGGATCTTTATATAGTCATTCAAGTAATTCCAAGTAATACTATGTCTTTAACTAAATGATTAAGTACTTTATTGAAAAGAGCTTTTGACTAACTATACTAGTCTGAGCAAAGTCGATGAATTAAATGACGATTGAGATTTTAAATTACAAGCTTGGTTCTTATGGCCGGAAGTTCTCTAAATGACCCTTTCACACTTTTTGTTCCTAGTTGTATGTATATGTAGTATATACTTTACGTATCCAATAATAAACAATACAATAACAAAAGAGACAGGTAGAAATCATGAGTGTTTTTTTACCTAAATGATAGGCAGTCAAGTTAAGTCAACCATTGTCATTAGGATTTGACACTATGTCACTCTCTACAACTAAAATGATGGCGAGTCGCAAAAATAAAATAACCTTTGATGCTTTGATTAACATTATGTGGGGCACACTGACAGAATTTTTTTCTTTATTATTGTTAAATATATATCATGCAGTTTGTGAATTTGCGTGTGCAATATATTATTTTGCATACGTATAATGTAGAACACTGCTGTTTTTTGTAGATTGTCCTTCCAAAATTGTAATTAAATTGATCGGAATAACAATAGAATGTATAGAAAATGCCGAGAGTCATATATTTACATTTTATAATGTTTTTTTGTCTGTCATATTACATTATAGATTGTTGATTATTATTTGGTGGATTTTGTGACCAAAATTATTTTTTAAGTATACACACGCGTTGACAAAAAAATTTGTGTGACCTCTCTTTCATATTGTGTGCAATTGTATAAACGACAATAATCAAATGAATAAAGACTGTATAATTACGTGAATATACATAAAACAGTGTTTCTGTCATGCAATTTTTGGCCACACTGATTTTTAGCATTTTGCATTACATTTTATCTTTGGTAAAAGAAGCATAGCAATTCATTGTAGATATATCTTGTTATCTCGAAGTACAAATAAAGATTGATGTTATCAATTTTTGACACCGTAACACCAATATGATATGAGATGTTTAATCGCCATACTACTACTCATTATTTAATTACATTATAAAATGACATTGACAGAGTACATTTTATATGTTATATAGTCAGTATTTATTACTCATTAAATATGGCAGATCAAACTTCAAAAACAGAAGAAACTTCTAATATTAGTGAAATACCAGAAAATTTTCGTTTCAGTAGGTTTTTTGAAACAGCAACTGAAAATATTGATTTGATTACTACAGATGAAGAATCAACAAGAAGTAATGAAGCTGAAATAGTAGAAGTAGATGAGACTGATGGACCTTTAGTTGCTGAAACTGATTTTGATCTTATTAGCAAATTACGTGCGAGACAAGGGAAATTTGATCAAATTAATCATGAGGATTTGGTTGAAGAGCAATGGAAGGAATTTGAAAAGGTAATTAATTATTTTGAAACTATAAATTCCATAAATGTAAAGCAACTTTACTGAATAGCATCCAAAATATAAATTATGCTGGAGAAAAGGATTAGATATTTTTCAATTGAAGAAGGATAGAGGTGAAATTACAGGAGAAGATGTTCGACATAAAGTGCCAGTGCAAAGATATGGAATAGTTAACTTGGAACCAATACCTAAAGAGGTTTTACAAAAAGATCTTAATTATATACTTTCAATGATAGCAAAATGAAAATTTTCCCTTGTTTTGTATAGTATCATGTTGCACTAATCTGCTACACTTTGGAATATCCAGGCAATCCTTTTTACAAGGACTTTAATTTTGAGTGTCGAAAATTAAAGAAAGCTCGTCATTGGAAATCATTCCCATATAAAAGTTTCTATGCATTTTTACAATTAGGAATTATGCGCTTACGAAGTACACCACACAGAGATTATGATAATGAGTTTCGACTTTTATACAGAGGAATGAGAGATGTACAATTTGATATGGAAATAGGAACAAAAGTTAGTTTTACAAGTTTCCTCTCAACAACAATTGATTCCAAAATAGCTGAACATTTTTCAAGAGATAAAATGGTTGAAGGAACACTTTTTGAAATTATTGAATGTACTGGAGATAAAAAATCTGGAAGGTTAGGTATTTCACATTATTCAAGTTGTCAATGGGAAAAAGAAGTTTTAGTGTGGCCACATTTTGGTTATGAGATTGTTAATGTCCAGACTCCAAGACAAGGTTTTACAATAGTCAGATTGAAATGTTTAGGCCAAATTGAAAGTGGTAATGGTCATAGTTGTGCAATGGTTTAATTTAATTTAATAAATTCAATATCATTTTATTCAATTATTATGAAAAAGTGCAAGGCCACTTTATATATAAAGTTATTTTTTTCTTCAAACAACTGTAAATCCTTTACAAGCTAATGCTGTATCCCACACTTGGAATCCATTATTTTTCAATTCACTAGTTAATGAAACTAATGTTTCTTTCTGTACAGTATCATTAATAAGTATAAAGCAACATCCTCCACCACCAGCTCCAGTTAATTTTCCAGCTAAATCATATTTCTTTGCTATTTCTATAATCAAATCTGTAGTTCAAATATTACAGAAAAGAAAAATTAATCAAGTGTTTGTATACGTAACGTATGAATGATTCATATAAAGTTCTTCATTCACTTACCTAAACTAGGATGTGATACGCCAAGTTGTGCCAACATTTGCTGATTTCTACTAACTAAATTTGGTAATGCTTTACCACTACATTTAATCTCATTTAATGCTTCTTCAACTAAATCTGAAATATCTTGTAATAATTTATCAAATAATGTTGGATTGGATGATTTTAAATCTGCTACTTTTTGAACCAATACTTTTGTTGATCTTGGGACTTGAGTATTTACCTGAAAAATAAATTAACATTATTAATTACAGAAATAAAATTATACAAGAACAGACTTACAAGAAGAACACGTATTCCAGGACATTGAATTTGTTTTAATGGTTTTCCTTTTTCAAATTCAATAGCATTTCCAAATGTTGCAATTGAATTATCAACACCACTAGGACTTCCATGTACAAATTGTTCACTGACAAAAGCCCACTTGTTAACCTAGTTTGATTAGCAATAAAAATTATAAATTAATAATGTTATATAAAGTTATTTAATTAGTATATTTACCAAATTCTGATCTACGTTATCCTTGTTCATACGATTAGAAACAACTAAAAGTCCTCCAGCAAGTGCAACAGCAAAAGAAGCAGAGCTTCCTAAGCCAGCTCCTACTGGAAGTTCAGTTTCAACTGATACATTTAATGGAATTAATTTATCAAACATTGCAAGTAACATAAAAAGGAAAGCTTGAAATGCTGCTTTCTGTGCACTTTTCAATTCAGGAGTGCATGGAAGTAAAGCTGCATAATCATCAATAAATTTATCCAATTTAGAGATTGGTATTGGATCCAATAGGACACCATCAGATTTATTCAAATTATTAAAACTGTAAATAGAAATGATGAAAAAATTGTTACTTTATTATATGTACACATAGTATTTATAATTTAAAAAGATTTACGAAAATTCAGATCCTAATTCTTCTTTAAGTTTAGAGAGCATATCAATAGAAATTGTAGAATCAATTCCAACATCCAAAAATTTAACACCAATCCCAGAATTTACATTATGAAGTGATATTTTAATTTTTGTAAATAATCCTACACTAACAGCAATGGCCTTCTTTCCATATACGACTGCATGTTCACCATGTAATATCACCTGGAAAAGGAAAGAAAATGGAAAGATATCAACCGAAAAATCAAAGGACAATTAAGTAATAAATTCGCAGTTTCTCACTTTTCCTGGAGCTGATGCCTCACACATATTTACTAGTAATATTTATTTTTATTTAGAGAGATTTTTGATATTATAATTTTAAGATCCTCCTTCTTGCTCTTTCTTTTTCCACTCTTCGTATTGACTTGGTGTCAATGTCTTCTTAATTGTTAGTGCATGAATTACTTCCTTTCCGTTTTCTATGCTAAAAGCAGCATTATTAACTGCTTGATGTCGTTTAAGTAGAGAAAGTCCTTCAAATTTAGATGATACAACAAATACTTCAAGCTTCTTTGCAAATTCGTCACACGAAGAAAATTCAGTCAATTCCTATATTAAACAGATGAGAAGTTCTCAATGTATAAATGAACAATGAACGTCAAAGAAGAGTGAGTACATGAGAAATATACTTCAACCAATTTATTCAAGACTTATTGTAGTAGTAGTACATTGTAGTATAAAACATAAATACACATACACATTAGTGCTAGTGTAGTAGTAAGTGCTTACAAGTAGTACATTTGGTATAATAGTAATAACACTTTTTGTTATATATATCATCTCTCTCTCCCAAGGCAAACTATGTGATCTAAAGCTACATATCTCTATCTAAACTTATTGCATAACAATACTTAGCTACCCAACTCTACATTTTAACAACATACACGATCAACGACGTCAATTCATAATATATAGTAAGCTCCTTTAGCATAAGGCAGTTTGTTATAGTAGTTTTTGCATTGCGAAATGCTCTTTTATATCTCAATTTTCCTGTGTGAATTATTACATTTATAATCTATCTCTGAATTGTCTGAAGAATCTAAATATATATAAAAAGAAAAAAGAGCAAGTAAATAAACATAACATGGAATTTTTCTAATCTATAATAATCAATCAAGAAAAAGTTTCTATATATTATTCTTTCTTCTGTCTTGCAGAAGCTCTAGTTGCCATTCCAATTCCAGGTGGAGATTTTCTTCCATTGGTTTTCCCAAGGGGAAATTGAGCAAAAAGATGAAAATATAAGGCAAATCCAACATAATGAGCAAATGAGTAGAGAGCTATACCAGCTTGAAATAAATGAGGTAATCTTGGTGGAGGTGAAATAAAATGAAGGGCAAAGATAAGAGACAAATAACCTCCAATTGAAGCAAGAAAGATGAGTCTATAAGAAAAAAAACACAAAACAAGGAAGGGAAGTAAGTTGAAATGTTATACATATAGATGTTACGTAATTTTCTTGTAAATATAATTTTACCTCATTTGTAAAGTTTTTATGCCATCAAGTACTTGACCTTGTTTTGCTACAAGTAGGAAAAATGCAGTCACGCATAATAGGGCAACGTGAGATTTTTCTTCATAAAATAGTGGATACATTGATAATGATGAAACAGTCAAAAACCAACACATTTGATGAGGATACCAAGGAATAAGTAATGTAGCTGGTAATGCTGGTAATAATATTGACTTTTCATGAACATGATATGAGAGAAGGAAACAAACTAGAGAAACGTTGAACAAACATAGAAGAAATGATTTAAAGAGAACTTCTGGTGTTGTGGACTGAAATAAAAAAAACATGAATGAATATTTTGGTTACAAAAGACTTATTTCTTATTTTACATATACCTTGCTTGCTGCTCTTTTTAATAAATGAATTGTTGATGGAGCCAACATACTCAGAGTAGCAACTAAACATGCTTTAGCAACATCTGCATCAGGAGCCAGTCCTTTAATTGGAAATATTCTATCAATGGCATACCAAAATGTTCCAACTTTATCTTCAAATACACCTCTCTTCAATGGAAAAATTCTTTGAATTACAAATCCCCATGCATTTCCAAAAGGTGCCCAAAGTGCTCCAATTGTTGATACAATAGTTATCCCAGTACGGAATGTTTTTAAAAAATCAGCATCACGAACTACAATGGTACTTAACATTTGAACAAAAAATGGAATGGCATGATACAATGACATTTGTTTATGATGAACTGCAAGAGTAAATAAGATTCCGGTAATTGCCACATGTTGAGAAAGTAGAGCAATTATTGCCCAAACAGTTAATCCAAGAGAAACACAATTGTATTGAAAATGACCATAATCCACAAGAATAAATGGTGGTGCAGTTAATGATAGTAGAACTGAAACAAGGAGAAATTACACAATAATAATAATCTTGCAATCAAAACAAATACTTTTAATCATTGAACTTACTTGGCACCCAAGAAGGAAATTCAGATGATGATGAAAACTTGAGATGAAAAGCTACAAATGCTGGCAGTAGTAAGTCACTTACTGATACACTAGCTCTCATGAAAAATGTTTGTAATGCACTTTCATATCCATGACTAGATTTCAGTTTTATAGATTCTGGGCTAACTACTTGAAAGACCCGTCCAAGAGCATAACTATGATATGCTGACAAAGGTGGATAATCAAGCCCCCAATAATTCAAGTCATTTTTTGTTGTATTGACATACCAGTGACTAAAAAGAATTTTAAAAAATAATTAATTATAATCTCTCTCGTCTTACACAACAATAATCATAAGTCTTTTTAAATATATACCGAACTGGTAGATTAACAGTAATTTCCATCCAATGACGATGAGCTTCAAAATCTCCAAACATTGGTGCTTTTCCTTGTCCAGAATAAGGAAATAAGGCCACAGTCCATCGTAATAAAATCCCAAGAGCAACACAACAAATAATTGAATTCCAGTCTTTGGTCATCGTGATGAAAGTCTTTTTAATTAGATTTTCTTTGGCAATTGGCAAGATTATAATAAGATCGTGTTGTTGTTTTGTTTCTGTAGGAAATTGTCACTTTGCTAGTATAAGTATTGATTGTCGTCGTTGTCTTCCAGCAAAATTACTGTAATGTCAAATAATAAAAGACGTGGACAGAGAGAAAAAGAAGGAATATTATCTAGGTGTTATTTCGGTAAAAATGTACAACAAAAATATAGAGAGAACAACAGAGCGCAGCAAACAAGTTGTTTATACATAAAAGCATACTAAATTATTCAGTGACCTTTTCAAATCAATAATCTGGACAAATGATTGAGGTCGATAAACTTTTCACGCGCATACAGGTAGCCTTTTATATTATGTGAAAATAAGATGTCGAAGAAATGCAAACAAGTGCTAAAGAAATATAAAAAGAATAAAAATATGTCAATAACTTACCACGTGTTCAGCAGACAATTGATCAGTCAGTGCTTGTCTTACAGCTTGTGCAACTTTGGATTCAGTCGGGGCCATGAATAATTTGTTTTCACAATAAGAAAAGGAGAAGTGATTTTAATGAAATGAACCACGTTCTAAAATTGAAACAAAATGTCCACATCCAATAAATAAAGAGCATGTTCAATGTTATTGTCGTTGTTGTACATTTAGCTTTAGATTATAAAGTATGACAATTGTCAATACATTTAAATAAACTTACCTTGTCAATTTGCAACTATAAATTGAACCAAATTAAGAAATCAATTAGCAATTAATTAGGACAACAGATTAGAGAGAAAATTAGCACAACACAATACCGCCGGTAACACACAGATTGAATGAAAAAGTCATTACGCGCCAAGATGCAGATAGACTTAAAAAATACTTTTGTCAAAACAGGAGCAGTCGGCATTTTTAGTTTTTCGTCAATTTTTTATTGAATATGGAATAACCAACAACTAAAATCAAATCATTGTCATCAATCAATATCTGAAGAGTAACAAAATGTGTGTTATGTGTGAAATATTTATTGATGGTCCAAGTTGTAACGAGTATAGTTCACAACGTCGGCCTCCAAATTTTTCTTGTGAAAATTGTCCAGAAAAATTTCAGAGCAGTTATGAATTGACAATACATCGTCTTTATGATCATCATCGTCAAAAAAGTCAAAGTCATCATCTTTCTCCAAGAGATTATGACATAAAGGTAGAAAATAGATATCGTGAGCCTTCAATTCAAAATAATCTTGTTCAACAACAACCAGAGAGGTAATTCATTGAAGAAGTAGATTTTAATTTTAAACAAAAATTATATTTTCTACTTATATCTTTTTTAACAATTTCAGACCTAGAGTAATTGCTGTAAGAGGAATTAGAAGAGGAAGATTTGGTCGTTGGAGAGGAAGAGGTCGTGGACGAGGCAGAGGTCGAGGAGGCGGTCAAAGAAGCGTTATATTGGCTCCAATCAAACGTGGCACAGGAAGACCTCGTGGGCGTCCATTTGGTGTTAAAAGGCAATTACATGAGTTGTCCAAAGCTGCAGAATTAGCAACTACTCAGCAAGTTTCATCACAACCAGAGCCAGTATTCAAAAGAAGATTTTTAGAATCATCTTCTGCTCAAGAGGATGATGAAGAACCACCAGATAAGATTAGAAAAATTCAAGATGATGATGAAAATAATAAATCAACAGGAGAGCTACATGAGCAAGAAACAACTTTATCAAAATCTAATCTTATTAATAATGAAAATCCTGTAGTAGCATCATCGTCATCATCATCAGAAGTTGTCAATGAAGAAGAAAATAGTCTAACAAAAGTAGAAGTGAGTCCATCATCATCTTCACAGTCTAAGAGATATCATTGTCGTACTCGTTTTCATGCATGTAAATCATGTGGAAAAACATTTGGACAACTCTCAGCATTGCAACGGTAATTTTTAATTGAATTTATTTTAATGAAATTAATATTAATTTATGTTTTTTCCTATATAGACATGAAAAAGAACATTTACTAGAAGATTCTAAACCAATTGAATGTACTGTTTGTATGAGATTTTATACCAGCAACAGTAGTTATTTAAGACATTTGAAAACTCATTTGACGTGTGTTAGTTGTCATAAAGAATTTTCTGATCCTGATAAAACTGTTACACATTGTACAACCTGTAGATATACTGGTGGAGGAGGATTAGCAAGACGACCATCAACAACAAGTAGTAAAGATGATATTGAACAACAACAAGAAGCACAAGATGAATTTGATGATAATATTACCGATGATGAAGATGAATCAGTTCATGAAGACGAAGAAGAAGAAGAATCTTCTAGCAACAATTTAGTAATCAATGAGAATAAAGACACTGCTTCTACTTCATCAATTACTAATCGAATATTTACCAGCAATGTTGGAGTTCCTGCAAAAGTTTATCGATGTTTAATATGTAGCAAGACATTTAGAAAATTGAGTACTCTCAAGTTTCATGAGCAATCACATAATTTAAAAGGAAACAAAACATGTACACAATGTGGAAAAGCTTTTAAAAATATGACAACTTTAAAAATTCATCAAGTTACACATAGGTAATAGTTTTGTATATTTATATAATATTTTGAAATCGATATTCATTTTATGTTGTCATTTTTTCTTTTATTACAGTGAAGTACGAGACTGGCATTGCTCTCAATGCCCTAGATCATTTAAATTGAAGCATCACTTAGATAGGCACGTTAGGTACGTTCACCAGAAGGTATCAATATATATTTTTTCACATTTTATTGATTATATCAAAAAACTTGGATTTATTTGACTAATATGTTATTTTCTCTTGATTCCTTTACAGAATTCACACAGGTGAACGTCCTTATCTATGCTCTTGTGGTTGGTCATTTAATCAAAGTTCAAGCTTAAAAACTCATCAAAAGCGTCACGGTCATCACTAAAAAAATCTCTCTGACTAATTTAAAAGACTGTAAATTAAATATATAATACATTTATCGTTGATATGTGTTAATTTTTAGTTTGACACATTTTGTGTGTGATATAATATATGAAGACTTTATGTAGATTTTTAGTTTACACAACATTTATTAAAATTAATAATAAAAAATCTACAATTTATGAAAATTCTGTGTTGGATATCTTTATATACTATACTTTCATGGACTTTTAACTTTCATGTGAAACTGAAACCTGAGACAAAGCTTGAAATATTCGGTATCGGTTGGTTGTTGTTTTGTCTGGCTATATAGCGCATTTGTATATGTGGCTAGCAACTATTGTTTGATTGTTTTGACGTTGAGGTATAACAGTGTTTGCAAACAGTAAAATCAAAACAACACAGAAATTGTGATTTAATTTTGTTTACTAATAAGAGGGTGAGTAAATTGATTCCTTCATTCTGTCGTCCTTTTAATAAATTGGCCTTTTCATGTATCGTAAAATTACAAAATAGTCATTGTGTTGTGTTTCATTCGACTAAAATCTTAAAATTTACTTGTGATCAGAAGTTTATTTAATTACTTTCTTATCTTCCTTTAATGACTCACCACTATAAAACGGTTATTTACTTTACATGCAGAGACCATGGATGTTCAACGTAAACAATTACTCAACTAGATGTATAATTTGTTTTTTCTTTTATTTTTTGTTTTCTGTATTTAGGATATTTGAATTTTAATATGCTATTAACGGTTTTATTCATTCTACAAAAGTTTTAAAAGGTAAGAAGCAAGTGCAAACACTATATACTATTTAATTATTCTCTAATTGCTAATTTTGATTTTCTGGCTACAGATAGAATTAAAATTACAAGGTAGCGTCTATTTTTAGACGTCCATATGAAAATTGTTACCCAAAATAGGAGGTAGGTTACATAATATGAATGATAAACTCATTTATTATTATTTAAATATAGTAATTAATTTTTTTAAAAATTTTTAGTGTTAAACCAACAGTACCTGAAGAGTACATTAAGGCTTTTTCACCCAAGGTTGAATGGAAACAATTTAAAAAACAAATTCCAACAATTATCTCTGCAACTGTTGCTGAATCTACTGCTGCAGCGTGTGTTCTTCCTTCATCGAATTCCTTATCATCATTAAACACAACTACTAAAATAATGTTTGGACAAAAACAACGACAACTTCCTAATCTTGTAGCAGTAAAAAGTTCACCTATTGTTCAATCTAAAGCAGCTATTATTAAAAACGCCCAAATGAAGACAACACCACCTAAATTAACACCAAAAGGAAATATTGGTGGCCAACAAGCAAATCGTGCCAAAGGAGGTACTAATTTAACAGCAGCCCAAGCTAAGAAACTTCAAGGTGCAGCTACTGGCTCAACTACTAAAGGCATTATTTCTGCACCTGGGTAAGAAGCAAAAAAATCACTAGTAAAATAATAATGCACTAAAACTATATGTATTATTATTTTTTACATTTTTTGATAACTACTGAACTACATAAAGGCAACGAAAAGCATAAACCCCATAAGAGCCCATTATAGAAAAATCCATA
>VCNE01011725.1:0-10213 GCA_009869805.1 Oncopodura yosiiana
GCAACTCCACTCTGTTTAACACCACTAGCCTGGGATAAAAACACTCATAGGTTTTTAGTAGTTAAGAGTAAATTAAAGATGGCTCGTTTCCTTGCACTGACATTAGGTCAAACACTTTTGCTATTAGAATATATCAGAGCACTTGTATCCCGTATCAAAAGTTCTGAAGAACCACCACTCGGCATCTTTCAATTGTTTACGACATTACAGTTGATATTTTTTACAGCATTTGGTACTGGACTCTCTTGGTTGATTTTGGATCTTCGATATATTCTCTGCTGGCTTGTTAATCAAGCTTTAGCACTGGATCAGTATTTACAAGGTAAGTTGTTGTTTTAGTCCGCCTGGCTCTAAAGTATTCTACTGAGGCTAATTGCTAATATATATTTCCAATCGCAGAAAGACATTTAGTCAATCTAGGAAATAAATTTCATCCAGGAGACCTTCGATGGTTCACACAAGTGACGCAAGTACTAATATCCATCTCACCTTTATGTAGCGCAGCTTGTAGTATTTATTTCAGTCACATGATTGCAGACAGAATTCATCTTACAAGCTGGAGTCTATGGTTTACAAATAGTCAGTTCCTTAGTACCATTCTCAACGACGTTCTAATAAGTATAGCAACTTCTTCAAGTCTAATAACACTTTTATTTGTAGTCGCCCTGCTTTCAACTGCAATGGCACTTATTCGCTTTTGGTTATTTGAAAATGTTAGCTACACGACAACCCTTACAAAGTCTAGCTTAAAAGATTTTGAAGAAGTAGTTCTGGAGTTGAGAAAAGTTCTTATTTTAGTCAATGTGCTTAATAACATTGTGCAAAATATTATGCCAGTTGCTGTTGGCGTGGGTGTGCTTGTAACAGTTCTTTTCAACTATGGATCAATTGCTTGGTGGGATATAATTGGATTTCCAACATGTCTCACATTACCCATTGCTGCTATTGTGGCAGGGATGATATGGAATGTTTTACTAAATGCTACAAGTGACGTCCATACACTATTCAAAAGAGTTAAGAATAAATATGTGGGTAGTAATGATAAAATTCAGCGCTACACGATTAGAGCTATTACAGAGCTTAAGCTTAAGATTGGAAATTTTGGCTATTTCAGTAGAGAGTTTAAAGTTTCTATGACGGAGACTTTGATAGGAGAATCAATTAATATGTTACTCACTTTTAAGACTTAGCTGGTGTCATTTTGTAATTTATTTTTGTAATAATAATAATGTAATAAAAGTAATATTAATAATTATTAAAAACAATTATGGAAATTGAAAGGTTAGTCATGACATGCATTTATTTATTTAGACATAGCAGTTGGACATCGTATCTAGTAGATACAATTATCAGGCCTGTATTCTATTGCCCGCTTGCTAAAATGTAGTCAAAACTTAATTATTCATAAAAACAATTTTTATTTTATAATTAAATTTCCTGAAAGCCTTATGTTATGTGAACGTGATAAGTTGTACATATAAATTGTTACTGTTGCATGAGTGATATTTTTCTCTCTTTTCCCACAACTACTCAACATCGCATTCTCACTGTGAAATTCTCAACTTCTCATCAATCTTATGATGTAGAAGCCTATGTTATGGATAAGCTAAATAGATCCTGTCTAATAGGCAATGATTGCCTCGTCTCTTTAAATCCATTATTAAATTATAATCATAGAATTATTGTTTTGGATGGTGTGCCAATTCCCTTTTTCATTAGTCAAGATGAGGCGGACGAAGCAAAATCTTTTAATAATACCTCTCATCTCAACTCTGAAGTCAATACTTGCACAGGCACTCTATTGTGCACTCGAGTCTCTGTGGAAAAGATGACATTTTTGCCTCCCTCTAAATACACTGATATCTTTATCCATTGCCTATCAGATCTAAAAGGATTTTTCCTATTCATCCCGTCTATTACTTTGATGGAAACCAAGAATATCATAATTCCTGAGCTATATTTTGAAGCTAATGGACCATTACTCATTCCTATTCTTAATCTTAATAAACATAGCATTACATTACATGGCAATACAACAGTAGGAGAAATCTTTTTAATTGACAGTGTCTATGAAGTTAACTCTTTAACTTCAAATACAAATTCCACGTCGCAATAATGAAATCTTGACACCTGAAAGACTTGAGAAAATCTCTATACATTCCTCTTTCTCTCATAATGAACAACAAGAAGTCACAAATCTCATCTCAGAATTTGTTGATATTTTTGCATAGAGTCCTTGGCAAATTGGACATAATACGGATCTTAAAATGACTATAGAGACTGGTGATCATTCACCAATATCTCAAAAACCATACAGAAAATCTATGTATGAGAGAGAAATCATTAGAAAACAAGTTGACGACTTACTTAAAGCCGGTATTATTAAACCCTCAACTTCTGATTGGAGTTCGCTTATATTACTAGTAAAAAAGAAAGATGACAATGCCCTAAGACTCTGTATAGATTACCGAAAACTGAATTCAATATCGAAAGGTGATTCTTTGCTTATGGCACAAATTTCGGACACATATGAAGTTTTGTTGAACTCTCGCTATTTCTCTCGATTGGACATTGCTCACGGCTTTTATCATTTTGATCTTGACGAGGAGAGAAAAAAGTACATTTGTTAGTCAAGATGGTTGCTATCAATTTCAAAGAATTCCAATGGGACTTAAAAACAGTTCTGCAATTTTTAGCAGAGCCGTGAGGAAAATATTTTCATCTTTGCTATACTTTTCTATATGTTGATGATATTTTAATTCATCATCAACATTTCTCTGATCATATTAGCATTTCACGAAAGGTATTTTTACGTTTAAGACGAGCAAATCTTCTTTTCAAACCCAGTAAATGTTCATTTGGACAACAAGAAATGAAATTATTAGGCCATGTTATTACAGCCGACGGAGTAAAAGTTGACAAAGAGAACTAATGTTCTACATACTGTATTTCAAATATCCGACCTCACACAACAAATGACACGATTAACTAAATTACAACATTATATGAGTATTCTATCTGACTGAAAAGAGCTAGTTCTTATAATGTCTCCAGAAGATGTGCAAGTTTACTACCGCTTTCCAAAAGCTCAATGCACATTCTCACCTAAAAAGAATCTAATTTCCATCATCATTCGAATTCCCATCAAAAGAAGAAACGAAGAGTATCAACCAGGCTTGTGTCTTCGTTGATTCAGTTTTGTGCCTACTACACATAGCTTCACACAAGCGAGCAGTGAATCAACACATGGCAGGATACGACTCCAATCCTTCTCCATGTTGACTCACTGCTCGCTTATGTGAAGCTATGTGTAGTAGGGACAAAACTGAGTCAACGAAGGCACAAGCCTGGTATCAACTCTCAGAGACTCTATCAATTCCATTCATTCATAATAAGCAAATATGTAGACTTGATACAACAAATATGTACTGAAGACCCGTGACTCCATATCAGTATTGGAAAATCAGTGAGTGTGAACCAACCAGTGGCTTCTGCCACTTCAATCGTCACGAAACCTCTATCCTAGACTCAAGTATTTGTACCTACGCAATCCTAACCGGAATTCCTGCTGCACAATTAGCAGTGCCCTATTGTGTGTAGGAATAACACACTCAACACGCCGATCATCACACAACTTGATGAACGAACTTATAGCATCACAAATCCTTCTATCAATAGTTTTTTGTGAAGCTACAAAAGATATAGCAAAAAAAAATAATTATGCTACCTCATCCTGATAATGTTATTGGCACCTTAATCATCACATTAAATTGTAGATGCAGAATATTACTGCCAGGTCATACTACAAGAAAAAGGCAATATCTTTCTAACTGCTGCTATTGGCATAATGTACATATCAAAAAATGTGACAAAAATTCCTCTTACAATATTCATGGCCCATACCTAATTTATCAACAAAACAAAAAAGACAACTAATAAATGGAATTGTAATATATTATGCACGTTTTGTAAAGCTTTTTTTCTTAATTCAGTAAATAAAGCATTAATAACACAAAGTGGAGTTCACTAGTAGTTACCTAACAGTAAGTAACAAAATTACCTGGTCTCAAAACTATTTTCTTATATTTTCTCTCAACGTCTTGATTGTCATGTACAATTGTCTTAAAATGATTTTCAGTTTCAGACTCCTGGGCAAGTCTTTTCAGATTTTTTCAGTATATGGTCCAAAACCTCTTTGAATTAGGATTGAATGGTATACATTCCATGTCCATCCTATCAAAACTTTTAGTCTTTACTGCTTCTACACGATTATATTCTAATCCTGTTGATTCAGTAGTAATATCTATTTCATTGACGACTTTGTTTAGACGAGCCAATAAGAACTCTTTGCCATACTTAGTAATTTCTGCCAATGAATTAATTTTAAATTGTTGATAAAGTTTACTCAACTTGGCAGCATTAGCTGGTCCAATTGGTAGAATAATCTCAATGTCTCTCTCCTCACTTAAGACTTTCCTGAAAAATATTGCGAGTGACGTAACAACAGAAATGGGTTGAGATAGTCCAAATGCCACACTCCAATTTTTCCCAATCACTTGTATGTTGTCAAAAACAATGTACATTATCATATCAATAGTAGGAAATAGTGTTCACTCTATTGTGAGCTTTCTAATTGCTGCTAAAACTGTACTATAGCTTCCAGCAGCGACAACATGTCCCAATACATTACAAGCCAGTTTACTTCCAGTGACAAAATAGGTAGCTATATTTTCAGCACGACCAGATGGACTAACAAATTTAGCATTACAAGCTGGCTTGAGGCAATCCAGAGCTTTTGATAAGTATACTATTCGTCTTTTTCTCAACTTTTCCTTGTGATATCTAAATGTATACACACACTTGCTTATTAAAAAATTAATAAAATAGATTGGCTGTTTTTTCTTACTTTTCTACTGGAACTAAGTTTTCTAATATACTTTTCAGCAGTTCTGGTTGACTATTCCAATATTCATCATATGAAAATGTAGATAACATAGTTTCCAATGGCCTATTCTGTTGTGTTGAGAGAAAAAGATTTTTGGACTGAAATGAGGTTCCAGCTATTTTAATTATTTCTGATAATTCTTCTTGACTAAAGACTCGTTTCTGAATTTCATCTTTAAATTGTTGAACAAATGAAGTCAGATGGAACATCTGTAAAAAATAATTTTTATACGACATCATAAAGTTGCAAATCTCAACTGACAACTATTTTTTTGATGTCTTTTTAGCATTTTATTAATTTATAGTTTTTTTGCAACATGAAAATTTTTTCGTGTGCATACACTCACTATAAATCTATTATTTCAATGTGAAAAATTCAGTCAGAAGGCATTTTACTCGGACGAAATGAGATAATAATGACATGGCTAATCAATATTATAATACATTTATATACACGTGCGTACCGATTATATCTTCAGCGTCAACATCGATTGACTCATGGATCATATTCTGACTAATTACATATGATTTGTATTTAATTGGTCCAAGATAAAGATGCGTATAAGAATGTTGTCTCCTTCTATGTTTAAGCTCTGAGATCATTATGCAAGCATAGGAAGAGCTCTTGTAAAGAATCTGACATTTCTTTGATGACCATGATCTACTAAAAGAAAAAAATTAGTTTTGAATACTCATTACAAAGTTATTGGTACTTACATTCCATTTAACATTTTGATTTACAAATTATGTTGTATGATGTACCCATCTTCACTTTATTATTGAGAGCAACAGATATTTGAATGAAGCTCATGGTAAAAAAACGCGCCTACGTAAGCTAATACAAGCAAATGTTATTATTATTGTTATTAGAAAAGAGATGAGAGAAAATGTGAAGCTTACAAGAACATGCACTCTGTACAAAAACTTTAGACCACTAGATTTGAGAATGAATTTTGAGAATGCTCGATGGTATTTTAGACATAAGAAATCAACTCTAAAAGATTTTTTCACACATTCTCAGAATTCCATCTTAAATCTGGTGGTCATTAGTTTTTGTACAAAGTGTATGCTCTTATAAGCTTCACACTGTACAAAATAGTGTATTTAGTATGTAGTAATACTAACTTATCCTTGTTATAAGTATCTACTATATATTACATTCTTCTTTTCCAATCTCTTTATAGTATTTGTTAGATCTTGAGCATTTACAATGGTATTTGCTTTCTCAGCAATAAGTACTAAGGCAACAATGACAAAAATGCATACTATGAAGTATGTGTCATTGAGCCACACATTTTTCCACGCGTATTTTATTCATAAATTAATCAGCTGTTGGGTTAAAAGCCTAATCAGTTTGTTAGAGGTGAATTGATATTTTTTGGATTTTATAATGAAAGGTATGTGCATAACTTATATAGTTAGTTGTAAATAATTTTAACATATAACATTTTTAACAGTTGTGCAATTTTCATTTTGTAGGTACTGTGATTATTTCGTGTTTTGGAGCATCGGTTTTTTTGGGACTGTGTTGTTTAGCATTACCAACTTCCAAGTCAGACCAAGAGAAAGTGTCAACAGTCAATTTTGAGATTGATTCTTTTAAAAGTAATAAAAAAATACTATTTCAAAAATACTCATAATGTATACTAAATTATACTTATTATTTTACTTAAGGTAGAGAAAAAAGATCTATTGTCGCTCCATTAGCAGCTAATCAGAAGGCAATTGATTTTTATAATTCACATGCACGAGAAACTGAACAAATGTTTGTGAACTTATACCCAACCTGGAAGTAGCCTATGTCAGTAACCAAGGATGGCTACCAGCAGTATATTACAAATTTCAAGACCTTGGATGATTTTTGGGGAAAACAACGTCTGAATTTAAAGGGTAAGTTTGTAGTTTCAGAATCCCTGTTTAGTTTTTAAATTTTCATCATTGTTTGATCCAAAATATTCACCTGAAATTTTGATTTTTTTCTTAATTTTTAACAGTGCTAATTAATTAAGGAGAAGTTAATTTTCAAAAACAAAACAGGGATTCTGGCAAAGGAACTCTTCCTACATTCAAAGACGCAAAAATCTTTCCAAAGTATCAACTCTGTGTTAATTGATACTCAATTTAGTAAAATCATTTTTGCATTATAGAATTCCCATAAGAAATTACATTATGAAATCTCTTAAGTTCAACAGTGATAAACACTTGATCATGTTTAATGTTAGCAAAACAGAGATGGGCTCAGTTTGTATGTCGACGACTGACAATATAAAAGTTGCTCAGATGTTTCCCACTTTCCTTGCACGGATGACTCTTCCTTCTTTTCGGTGTCAACATCCTGAGCGAAAGGTTTTTGTAATGAAAAAACGCCTTAGCACTCAGCCAGCTTATGACTTATTTTTCTTTCATTTCAATATAATTTTTTTTCAAGATATGCAAACTATGATGCAATCTGGTTTGCCAAGCTTTTGGGCAAACCAGTTTTTCTATAAAGAGAAGACACTCTAAGTAAATTTAAGAGACTAGCTCACTCTACTTCGTACAGCAGTCAAATTCCGTAGAGTAATAGAAGACTATAGACAGATTTACGTTATAGAGAGTTGCGTTATAGAGAGAGTCCACTCTATATCAATGCTTATATCCTTCATGACATTTTTACACTGTATTTTTAGACTTTGTAAAGAATGTGATGACAGAATCCATTATCATAAGAGTCAATCATTACTTCCTCTCGATCTTCAATCATGTCAACTTGTGTCAAGAAATGTCACACTGTAAGACAGGCATTTCATTTGTGGTGTCCTTAAGAAACTCTCAGTTCTTCTTCTCAATTGGCAAATATATATTACAAAATTACAAAGTGAAGGATAACTTTATTGCGTCTTAGCATTTAGTCAACTAACCAGCAGGCAAACATTCCTATAGCAAAATGATCCAATTGTTACTAATACTATCATTACTTACTCAAGCGGCAACAGAAAAATCTCTAGTACCACACTTCTGCAGTATAAACATATATCACTACAAAAACTCCCGTATATCAAACCCTTATTTACACAACTACCAAAAATTCAAAAACATTCCACGTACTATCCACAACATTTTTAAAAAGCCACTCATACTAGAACATCAGGTCGAATTATCTACAACAGAAGAAGCTTTAAAATTTCGATCTTCTTGTGGAATAGTTTTAGCTTTAGAACCTCATTCAAGATCAGATATGCATCACGTAATCCATACTCAATGGGCCGTAGAGCCTTACAACATTCTAGAAAAGGATTTCCAGCAATATACCTCTCTCGTTGTAATTATCCTACCTGAGGACTCTATAGAAACATTTACCTCAAACTTGGAAAAGGAGATAGGATTTCAACGCTCTGATGTTCCTTTCTATGTGACAACTCTTCAATTTACTGGTCACAAAATTTCTTGTTACTTCTGCCCAACTAAATGGCTTAGAATTCCTCCTACTCAAGATATCTTTGAACTCAATGTTAAAAAGATATGGAGGACCTTAAATAAGCAATTCAATGGATTTTCTTGCCACGCACCTTGCCTTGCAGAAGAGAGCCAATCTTACAATATTATTGTTCCTTCTTGTGGCCAATTAAATTCTAAATATCAATATTGTGCCCAGTATCGAGAGTGTCGTTTTGTTCATCATCTAAGCTCAAGATTTAACCTTTCAATGACCCTTGGATATGATCAAGAGGCGTTTGGCATAATTCGCTCTGTACCAGAGTTCTATCCTAATGATACGTTCATAAGCCGCTTTAGCATTTGGCTGGAGCCCAACGTCTTATCTTCATATTTGATTTATTGTCAACATTCGATATATACTTTATCATTGCAATATTGGTTTAACCCTTTCAGCTTTGAAGTGTGGATTTGTGCTCTAACATTGCTGCCTATAGGTGTTATGCTATCAATGGCTTTAGATAATAATTACCAAAGGCTGGTAACGTTGCAATTAGTATCAGAATACATAATACGTACAATAGCCTTAGCTCTTCGCCAAGGACTTAATAGAGTTTCGAGTTTTGACTTAATTCTAATTACTTGCTCCCTAATTGTATCAATGGAATACGAAAATTATTTCCGTAGTGAAATTTTGCTACCAGGCTCACCTAAAGTATATCAAAATGCTAAAGAATTAGTTAATGAAGGTGGTTTTAAAATATGTCACTTTCAACAAACGTACGAATCATTATTTGACTATCAATCAACTTATGGTGAAGGTATAGCAATCAATAGCGTTGTGAATTGGTATATCAACTCTTATGATTGTCACTTGGAAAGAAATAAAAAATTAGCTACGCCTATGACGTCGGATGTTCTTGTGAAAAAAGAAATTGAAGCATTTCAAAAAGGTTACTTATGTAGACATACAATTAGTCCACATCAAATTAAAGAGTCGAGACTTTATTTTAGATTTAGAGTCAAAGGAAGAGCTTATCAGGAAATTAATTTAGCAGCACAGGCTGGACTAGTAGAGTTTTGGAATAGGTTGCCAGATAAGTATGGCAGGTTTGAAGAGAGAAGTGAGTTGGAACTTAAAGCGTGGAAAGAAGGCCTGCCGCAATATATTACGATGGAATCCATTTTAGTTCAAAGTGTATTTCAATATTTGTTTGGTGGTGCTTTGACGTTGGCATGGGTTATATTTTTAATTGAATGTTGGGCAGATATTTTAAATATAAAATTTTGGGCAGTAATTCAGGAGATTAGTAGTTGTTTTTGTTAGGAGATATTGTTATGGAAAGAGGCAGGTGGGAAGTCAAGGTTAAAAAATTAAGACTTAAGAATAGATCTCTGATGTTGGACTTTCATTTATAAGATATGCACTCATTAATTAGTAGCTAAAGAGTCAGACTAAACAGATTCAAAATTTTACAATACATATTATTATTTTTACAAGTCTCAAAATAAAATACAAATCCCTACTAAAAAGCATAGAATTCTGTCGTAGAGAGTAAAACTGATTGAATGTAAAAAAAGGTTACTTAGAAAGAGAGAAGAATGAAGAGACCTTTTTCTATTTAGCTTATGTATTAAAAGTATGAAATGTACCAAATGATTATGTAACAATAAGTGTAAGTAAACTTGAACTTGTGTCTCAGTTTGCCTCCTAATAAAACTTACAAAGTAGACGTAATCTACAAATAGACCTTTTGAATGTTATTACATATTTGACCATATCAATTTTAAAGGGCATTAGAGTAATGATAAATTCTCATTTAATTGACTTTTGCAATATTTTTGATATCTAGAA